>CM049798.1:17458492-17668496 GCA_027422405.1 Ptychobarbus kaznakovi
AAAAGATGGGCAAGGTTAGTGTCTACACCATCTTTGTGTTGCACTAACAACATATACAACCATATCCATTTTTTGTCTTTTATGATGAATGTGCGCATGTGTGTGCACGGACACTTTGAAGGGTGTTAACTAGTGAGTGAATGGAAGTTTGAGCTTTTGAACTCTGTTGCAACACGAATAGAAATTCCACTACCATTTCTCGAGAAGCCTTCATTGTGCTGCAGATCTCGCTGCTTTTTAGAGCTGTTGGTGAGGCTCACTCTCAGCCCTGACCTTGAGCATTTACACAGACACAAAAGCGACCGGGCGAAAGCATTCCTCGGAGCAGGTAAATAAAACCAACTAATCCTTCAGAGAGGCCTTGTGTCTGCAGAGAGAGCAACTGTTTCAACAAACGCTCGCTGGCATTTGCAAACTAAAATGGACTTGCAACTCTTGTAAAGTGTGAAGTAAATAAAGCTGGCCTATCGTTAAATTCCAATCATTTACCTTGATTGCATAAATATTTACCCAAGAGATGATCACTTCTCCAAAACTACAATTTCCATGAAACTTGCATTTCAAAGGAAAACACAGACTACAGGAGAGACCAGAGTTTGGATAAAGATGGTTTGGGACACAATTTACAATAAGGTTTCATTCGTTAACATGAACTAACAATAAACAATTCTTCAGCGTTTATTAATCTTAACCTCAACATTTACCAATACATCAAGATCAAAAGTTGTGTATGTTAACTTTATTAAATCACTAACATGAACATTTTAAGTAATATTAATAAAAGTTAATAAATGAACGGCTCACAATTGATAAACACCTCTCAGAGTGCAGATGCAAGGTGAGTGACAAAAGTTATTCATTTATCAGTCCATAAAAACAACACAGGCAATAGAGAAGATACAATCCAGGATTTATTTCAAGTAATTGTTCAAAACAAGTACAGTCAAGGCATATTATCGGTTTTCATTTGACAAGCTCCGTGAAGGTTTACTAAACAAACAGCATTTATATTCTTCCTAATTCAACATGTAGGACAGTCTGGTGTACACATTTCAGACACATCAAAACAGTTTCATTAATACAAGATCGAGGGACAACCAAACGGTGATCAAAACAGCATAAATCACTTCCCCCAAACAATAATGATTTCCATGTAATGTTTTCTTTTCGTCCAACAACACAACGTGTGTATAGCTGGCAAGAGTGTACAGATCATTCTTGGGCTTTGTGCAAGTTTTTGAACTTTGGAACTCAGTAGGGTGTGGTCCCAGAGACGCAAAACTTCCACGGACGTGGGCTAATACAGAAAGGAAATCCAGAAGCAAGGTCCCCCTGCTTTAATACAGAAGGATTATGTTCACACAAACACCACATTGAGATCAACAACCGCTTTCCCATACAGCCTCCAAAAGAGCAAAGAAAGAGTGAACGAAGGAGAGGGAGAATACAAATCAATGAAAAGAGAAAGCGAGAAAGAGAGAGAAAAAACACGAAAGAAGGGATATCTGGCAGCACTTAAACTGAAGAGCACCTGTTGAGAAATTCAGAAAAGTTAGCAGCATCTGGAGGCAGCTCTACTGGAGACAGACATGACATTATTTGGAACGGAAAACAAAAGGAGGGTTTTTCACATCGGTTCAATATTTCAGTTGTCCGATTTGCTTATGCAGTGGTTTTCAAAAGCACCGTTTCTTTCATGGAGTGGAGTGTCACTCGAACAATCAAAACATTTTCATTATAATAACGATTAAAGTCACACTACTTCATAAAAAGTTAAAGTTATACAGAACGTTTCTGAGAAGCTCAACACAATACAGTTGGCTGTGCAGACGACAGTACTGGGCAGAACTCTGGGAATGTATGAGCTATGTCAATCATTACACTAAGTTAATACACAGGCCACAAATCTAACATAAGTCACAAAAACTAAGCAGCTAAGGTTTGCTTAGAAGCCATAAACCTGATATTTCACTGAGCGCTGAGCAAGACTGAATCAATCTGCCATTCTGTAGACTTAACAATATATAGTTTATAGCACAATCCTTTCCTAGTTATTAATGATACCAGCAAAGGTTGTTTGCTAGTGCGAGTATGTATGACTATTCTCAAAACACAATCTCACCAGGTCATAATTGATTTAAATTGACCCGATTATGGATTTGTGAAAATTACCTTTCATACAGTGTGTAACACAGCTCTAAGTGAATGAAAACATCCTGCAAAGTATTAAATCTGAAAGTGCACGTGTATAAAGTTATTTTCTCTCAAAAGAAAGAGTCGACTCAATCATTGAAACAAGTTGTTTTTAAAACGAATCCCAAGCCGCTTCATGTTGATGTCAACATGAAACATTAGCATATTGCCCGCCCACTTGTTGGTCTTTTCCATTGGTCTGAATAAAAATGCTAATTCTTTCTTTGCCGCTAGATGCCGCTTTTGGAGCGGTAAAAATAGCTGTTTCGCTGTACAAAAAGCAGCACTGCGCTCACAAACACTGCTTTTTCAGGCATTACAGGCATGATGAAATGAGACCAATCACCGCAGATTAGCATCACGAAAAGGAGGAGTTTGGAAAAATGAATCGTTGAACGAATTGGTTGGGAGTCTTAGAGCAAGTAATGTACAAATAAATGCATATTATAAGACAATGAAAGTGTTTTATGACCTTGCGTGCATGTCAACCTGTTGTTGGGGACTCCCAAAACCAAAATATGAACCTTTCATAACCCATAATAGAGGTACTTTAACATACATATGCTATGATCACTTTGCAAAGAAACTCTCAACTCTCTATCACACCACAGAATGACTCCAACACTAATGTATAAACAGCTTCACACAACTTTAACCCAGTATTACTTCCAGCAATCTGCAACAACACCAAAAAAAGTTCCTTTGTAGAGTTTCAACAATCTGTACATTTCTAAATCGTCCTTTTGAAAACCAATGCCATCTTCGAACGGAAAAGGTGCAAAGCATTTGTTTTATGAAAAACCCTCCTTTCTGTGCTCCTGGAAGCTCTGTCCTGAAAAAGAGAAAAAATGGTTTAATTACAAGTTACAAATAATCATACTGCGGCCAACGGGAAGAAGCACATTGTGTTTGAAGCTTAAAACAGTGAGTAAAAACAGGCAAAATGATTATACAAAACAAGCATCAGAATTAAAGTCTCAACATTCTTTCCCCTGTAATTATGAGGGGGGGAAATGCCACATCTACCATTATAAGAAATACATGTAAACTAATAGATCTAGATCTGAAGCAATAGGCAATACTGGTATTTTTTATAAACTGGCCAATTTCTCTACTGCAGCAGGATCCGCGGTACAAGAATAAAACACTGAGAGTGTAACCAGCCACTTGCGATTGGCAGAAATAAAGAAACAAAACAAGATCCAACAAAACCGTTAACCTTTAACATACCCTTGATTCTATCACATAACACCTCTTCCATTATTTTGGCCTATACAGCTTGTGAAAAATATCTGCCAAAACGAGACAATCTCTGAAAACTTAACTTTGTCACATGTGTGATTACAGATCAGAAAGGGACCGTTTCCCTAAAGTTATTCTACACTTACAAAGAAGTTACTAAACGATTCAATATGAATCAATTTCTCTCTCTTATAAGAACGTTTATAAATATTATGTGTCTTATAAGATTTATACCTAGATTTTGTTTTTAATCTCTCAGACTAGATAAAACATTTTAAATCCATAGGATTCTCTTTTTACATAAATTCATTCAAACCAATAAATAAATAAACGTGTGCAACTGCAACTGAAAAACTCAAACAAATCTGTGCCTTATACTAATTTTAAACAGAACATGTCAGAAAAACTCAAAGTTAACAAAAACAAAATAAAAAAACACTTAAGTGGATCCACGTGTACTTTATAACATTATTCATAATCTTACCCATTATATGTATTTCTGTGATTCCTAGAAACTATTGGAGCAAATTATTAATACAAATAATATGTATAAATAAGATATTGTGATTAACCACACCCAACAACTATATTATAATAGAAGATGGCATATCAGCAAATTACAAGTGCATCTTAAAACAAGAGGGTGCTGAAGGGTAGCAGCTTTACAAATGATCTTCATAGACATAATAATGGCCCAAAGTCTTGGACACAGTGAGCATTAGAACCATAACACAACATTCAATTCACCTGACTTCAGAGAAATTGTGGCACCTTAATTGGAAACAAAATATCTCCCCCTTAAATCAGTTTGTACGTTTGGCAACATTCAGGAGGATGGAGGAAATCGGGGAAAGGAGTATGTTGTGTTCAGAATAACATGCAAGAGGGAATCTTCAAACACAAAACAACATCGGACAACAGTTAATGGATCAAGACAGTTGGCTTCACATAACCGTATTTACATGGTATATATGTGACCATCTTTTATTTTTCATCTTTAAAATATCCTCAAATAATAAGCTCCAAGTTCTTCAATAACAAAACTGTTGTAAAATGACCAAGGAACACTTTTTATATCGATATATAAAAACAAATCGAGAAATGAAATTCACCAGTCACGTACTAGTAGGTATTTTCAAACATGGAAAGATTTCAAGAGGAGATAACAACAGACTTGACAGCTTCATACACATTTTTTTCATTATATACAAGAAAGTGACCACTGATAACAGTTGCTCCCAAATCCTTTGAAATCGCAGACCTGGATGTGTTAATATCTACAGACATACTTTATTTGATTGAAATGGCTCAAACATAATTTGATTTTGTTATACTGTTATAGTATCTAAAATTGGCATATTTTAGATACTATAACAAGACTTTGTTTTTTGCTACACATGTAGTGTATAATGTAAAGTGGTTGGATTCAATGAACAGTCACAAATATGAAAACTGTAATGGACTAGATATAAGATCAGTTCTGGGGCCATAACGTGAAGGTTTAGCTTAAGCTGTACAATTAGACATGACCAAGCACTACGCTTGCACAGTACCGCAAACCATTATTATTATTACTACAAATGAAAATGATGTTATAATAAAAGTTTGAGGTGTGAAATACTCATGATTGAAGCCATGAAATCATTTTGAGGGAGTGTTATATACTCACTGGAGACTGGAAATGTATGGGATTTGTTTAAAAAAAAAAAAAAAAAAAATTCCACAAATCTAATTATTGGGTAGCAACTTCCTAAATAAATGGAAAATAAAGTGGAAAATGGAGATAACGGATTTTATAAGGATACTTGTGAGCTGTTCTGACCAATCCTTCTCTCTAACAACTCACAATTCAGATTCAGTAACCTGTATTCCCATCTGATAAACTTCAAAACAATTAACTCAGCCAAAGTTAGAAGCATATTATTACAAACGGTCCAAAATATCTCTCTTCACAAACAGATGAACTGTAAACAGGACCGTTCAAACTCATCTAGTGCTCTAGACATCCCGCTCCATCAAAACCTAGAATAAAATCCTATGGAATCCTCTCACAGGCCATGATTCGGTCGTCCTCTTCCACACACAACATGTGCTGAACTCGGAGGAAAGAAAACTAAACATTAAAAAGGAGTATTACCAAAGGAGCGGACTCTCTGGTTGCCTTTAATACTTTCTTAGAAGCCATTTCTACCAACAATTAAAATAACCTAAATATGCAACTCCAGCACCAAAACCTAAAATCAAAATATAAAAGCCATTTAATGTCAAATCGTTTTTCAGCGGACGAGGTCACAAAGACATGAACCACCACTCCAGCTCTGCAGAACAAAACCCAACTGGAATACAATCATAATGGAGAAAGGGACCATGAATAAACTGAAGATCATGAATACTCGTAGACAAACGCACAAAAAAGACACCTGCAATATCACCGTGGCTTCCAAAAGATACGCAACTAGAAAAAAAGCTCAACCCAAATATGCCCCTGAAGTTTCGTAACGGCACATCTCTAGCAAGCAGTGCTTTTCGCTCTGATGTGCACATGTCCTAACATACAGAGCTCCATACCGAAGACATCTGCTGCCCTCTACAGGTGACAAAACCAACTGCAGCATACGCAACATTATTCAACCAGGCCAAACCACCCGTTTAACACTTTGTTCAAGTCATTGACTGTGGAAATGCCACAATAAACCAAGAATTCCTATTTGACAAAAACAGACATTCAAAAGATTATCTTGAGAGCTAGAGGATGGGAGCAACTGTTATCAACTGGCATAAAAATGTCCTTGTTTCATACCTTTGTCTCTCTTTACACCTGCTGGTTCAGACCATTACTGATCCCTCCATATTTAAATGAAAGTACATAAACAAGAGCAAGACTTCATGCCAAAGTCATTGACAATGTGAGTTCAGTGCGGTGTCATATCCAGAAGGACACAGCTGGTGTGTGGCTCTTTGTTTTTGATTCTTTCATGCGTGTGGCTTGAGTTTGTCGACAGCCCTCCATACACAGCTTCCAAAGCTTTAGCCTCCTGATTGTGCGTCTGTCTTTCAGAAAAAGACGTTCTCTTCTTGTTCACTTCTCGTCGTCTTGTCTGTTGAACTGGCTTGTTCCTCAGCCATCAATAAGGGTAACATCGATGTGAGACAAATCTATCATGTGCCTATGTAATCAAGGGAACATGTGATGGAAATGAGACACTGACACTTAAAGGCAAGCTAATCTGAGGCAATCAAAACATGACAATCAGTGGAGCTCTTGTTCAAGGTTTTGATGAGTAATACTCGCTGATGCTGCATTTCGGCACATTTTATTTGCCCTTCAGCTACACAAGACATTAGGCACAATGATCTGCTTCAGCCAATAACACCAACAGAAAATACACCTTAATATTCACGCCATATGCTACCAGTCAAATGTTTTTGAACAGTAAGAGTTTTAATGTTTTTTTGTTTTGTTTTACTTTTAATGTAAATGTAAAGTTATCCAAAATACAGCAAAAGCAGTAATACTGTGAAATATTTTTACTATGTAAAATAACTGCTTTCTATTTGAATATATTTTACAATTTTCAGCATCGTTACTCTAGCCTTCAGTGTCACGTGATCCTTCAGAAATTATTCTAATATGATGATTTGCTGTTCAAGAATGATTTTTTATTAATTATTATTATCAATATTTGAAACAGTTGAGTACATTTTTCAGGATTCTTTGATGAATAGAAAGATCCCAAGATCAGAATTAATCTTAAATAAAAAGTTTTTGTAACATTATACACTATACCATTCAACTTGGAGTCAGTATAATTTTTTAATGGGATGACCGAACACCTGAGAAGAGATGACAACCCCTCGGAGGACCTCAGAGGAAGCCAACCATCAGCGATTATACTGAATTAACCAAATTTTGCCATAAGTTAATTATGTTGAGTTTCTACAATATAAATCTATTTTAGAAACTTAATTTCTTGTGAAGTTGCTTTGCAACGATTGTATCATAAAAAGCGCTATACAAATAATCTTGATTATTGAAATTAACACTTATTTGGCAAGGATGGTTTAAATTGATCAAAAGTGAAGATAAAGACATTTATAATGTTACAGAAGATTTCCATTTCAGATAAATGCTGTTCTTATTTTAAATAGTACAAATATTTCAAAATGTTGCAGTTTTTCTGTACTTTGGTTCAAATAAATACAGGCTTGGTGCTCAGTAGAACATGAACAATCTTACTGTTAAAAAACTTTTAACTGGTAGTGTATATGAAGAGACTTCAGAGGTTTGATATTTGGTAACAGTTCTACAACTCTTCAACAGTACAAGTATTTTTAGCTATTAATGTGAAACAGACATACGTTTATAGGAATCCACAGTTTCTATTCAAAATAGGGATGTCAACGGTTAATCGATGATCGATTAACGCTATCGATGGTCGATTAAGCCACTTATTTTAGGGTGCGTGCGGCTCATTGGCAAAACACGTGCAAGCGGCTGTGAGTGATGGTGACGGGCTGGATCTTTTGTGAAAATAATTCACTAATGTAAAAACTACGCTTTTAATGTGATCCAAACTTTAGAAGTACATTAAATAGAAATCACGCAAAGTCCTTCAACATGGAAAGCAATTGAAATTTAGTAACTAAGTCATGTTTAACAAAGTCATGTCACTCGGCGGCCATCTTTGAAATGCCTCTCGGGCATGCGAGTGCAGCTCCTATCTCTTTGAATGGGGAAACATCAAATTCTCCATCACTGTTCACATTACGATTCAATTTCATACTTGAAATCACCAATGAAATCTGAACAACAACGGTGTCATAAATGTTGTTTCTTTTGCTCAAATAGCGTTAGAAAAAGCTTATTTTTCAGGCTAGATCAGCCAGTGCGCAGTCTCAGAGCGCTGACTGTTTCTATAGCAACCGGGACTTCTAACGGCAGCTGCAGTGATGCGCTGACTTTACTGATTAGCGATTGGCTCTTTCATTCAGAAGGCGGGGCTTCCTGCGATTGAGCGGCTATATTAAGCGTTGCATTTTTCCCCATTCAAAACTATACGAGTGTCACATTTTATTCTATAGTCTTTGCTCACAGTCACACATACATTATGTCAGGAGAACATCTCTAAATTCTAATCAAAGAAAAATCATACCTTCTCGTCGTCTTTTTAAAGAACTTCAAAATTTGCGCTTCAACCATTTTGCGTGAAAAATGGCGAAATTGCTTCTGCTTGTGCGCAGCTTGTTACAGTACCAAGTTCTGATTGGGCAATCGCTGTTATTTAGTTCGTAAATGATCATAAGTAGAGAATTTTAACAGTTCATGTGCATGATAAGTTTTACGTAATACACAAAATTAATAATCCAAAGGGGATGGTAAGGTGGTTTAACAGAGGGGATGCTTTTTGTCAACCAGGGACCAATGTCAATTGCAAACATTACGATTGTGTTTTAAAATGCAACAACGAGCACCATGAAACAATTCAAAAGGTGCGTTTTGAGGTCTTCGTGACAGGATGAAATAGCCAACAAAGTATAATGATCCCAAACATAACTACAGCGCGCTCTCTTCATTTCATCAAATAATCATAATCCCATCTATTCATTTTACAGTCCTGCTACTAGACTTATATTTAGACTACAACCCCCTTTCAATCGGGTGAGAAAGCTGGCGTTTAGAGTGGCATTTGCACATCTGTCATGCCAGTGACTGGATGCCACTGCAATAGATGCATTTTGCAGTATTAAGGTTAACGATTAATTTATTAATTGATCGTTAATTTAAACGACGAAAATTGACATCCCTAAAATCTGATTTGCAAAAGACATTTATAATGAATAGGCCTCATTCTATAAAAATATGAAGAAAAAAAAAAGTCCCAAAATCAAATTATCCATAAAATGTCAACGGCTCTATTCATTTTCATGCATTGTGTATAAACAAACAGCACAATCCAGTTTAAGATGAATTTAAAAGTGTACCTGTGAAAGCTGTGCTGAAAACTTTCTGCATGCTGAGGACTCGCAAACTTGGCAATGGCCTTCCGCTGCTCCGGCAACATTGTAAACATCTACAAAATAACCATCAATTTGTGTATTAGCAGTGGGTTTTATTATCTAAATGCTCATCTGCGTGTTTCAGCAAGCGATAACCTCTGTTACTTAACACCTCAAGAGAAGGGAGAAAATCATACAGAAGCGCAGCCCTGAATGCACACAGCTAGATGGCGCTATTGTCATATTTAGAGGAATACTCTCCAACCTACCCAGTGTATGCTTAGGGTCATTGTCAGAAAACAAATCTTTCTCTTCCAAGTCATGGTATTTTGTGAGGGATAGTTAACAGCAAGGAGTGCATTAAATGATTTTAATACACAACATGGAGGCGAAGAATCCCCTAGACGTGTATTTTCCCACAAAAACAATAGTCATTTGCCAGCATGGACAAGGTAATGCTGTCACTGATGTGCAGAGCAAATTTTGACTGGATGAATAAAACATTTCCCTTAGATACTTTATCTACAGGTTGTTAGATCTAGAATTCTTGTTGTTACATGTCTTTACTAATCCATACAAAGTGATCAAACTGACTGGAACTACAGATGCATTAAACTGTTTGGTAACACTTTATTTTAAGATGTTCTTGTTGTTACATGTACTTCCTATTATAATAAAAAAGTATGCATACTTACATGCAAGTAACCCTAAGCCAAACCCTAACCATATAGTAAGTACATGTAGTTAATTAATATTACTCAGTACTTCAATGTATGATTACATCGTAACAAGGACACCTTTAAATAAAGTGTAACCAGCTGTTTAAATCATTATGAATTAGATTTTATTGTATTGTCTTAAGAATAGTTAACCAGCCTGAAGTTGACACTTAGTAATGTATACTGTAAATACATATAATAAAAAAACATTGTTTTTTGCTCTTTGCCCATCAGGTGGTGCCAAAATCAATTTGTTGTTGGAAGCTCAAACATTGTAACAATGATATTGCAAAGTTATACATAGAATTCACATTTACACCCCTTTTGATGCTTGATCCGTAATAAAAAGCCAAGACAGAAATGTGTTTTGATAAGTGAGAAACAAATTTAAGGAAGCTTTACCTCAACAGGGCCAATGGAGTTGAGGAGGTTCATGAGCTGTCTGTTGGTTGTGGTGGTGGATAAACCTTCAATGCAGACAGCGCTTCTCTCACAATCCTGAGCTCTTGGGTTCTGCTGCATCATCACACGCGCCCCACCACGGCCTCGCCCCCGACCCCGAACTACCACCTGTGGACATCAGGATGGGGAACATTGAATAAAGATGGAAAGAACAATTAACAGTGCACTCTGGAACAAAGGATCTGTAATTCATTATGTTCGTTAGCCATTTTTGTACAGCTGTTCATCAGAAATATCGCACGTCAGTAATTGCTCTTAAAAACAGACCTTCTAATTCATACTCATTTAATGTTTATATTATCAGAGGCATTGTTAGACTTCAATGGTTTAACCATATGAACAAATGATTTCAAAAAGCAAGCTAAACCATATTAACTAAGTTCCTGTAGCCTTGATTGAATGATCAGTTATTAAATAATCAAAGCAAATAATATAGTGAATAAATGTGTATTTGCGGCCAGGAAAACCAGTTGCAACATCAAGACAGAGTGCTTTTTGTCTGAAGTAGGAAAGACAGTCCACCAATCTCTTCAGCACTTTACTGATTAAGCCTGTGAAGCGGCTGGAGGGAAGAGACTTTTTAAAAAGGCCATCATTAAGTCACGCCTGGAGTCTGCTAGAGGCCATGTGACAAAACCTGGTGAATGAAAATGTTGTGGTCTGTTGAGACTGAAGCGGAGCTCTTTGGCCTTGAAAGCTAAGCTCTGTGCAGGGCACAAACCAGAGACCGATAACGCTTCAGCAGGAGCCTCTCATTTGATAAGGCAACAAAGTTTTTTTAAGGCACTGTTTCTTGTTAAACTGCTTTGGATGTTAAACAAAAACATGACAAATTATTTCTAAATTAATTTGAAATTCTAGAGACTTACACTACCGTTCAAAAGTTGTCAAAGAATTTGTTTCATGTTTTTGAAAGAAGTCTCCTGCGCTCACCAAGACTGCATTTATTTGATCAAAAATAATAATATTAGGAAATATAATTTGAAAACTCTTCTATTTGAATATATTTTAAAATAATTATCAATTGCAGATAATACTAATAAGCTGAATTGCCATCAGTCATGACATCTTGAGTGTCACATGATTCATCAGAAATCCTTCTAATGGACTCTTTTCACATTTACGGGTTCTCAAAAGCAGGTAGATGGCATAATTCGGTAAACTTGAATGGAAAATAAAATTAAACTAAAGAAAAAAAAATTCTATGACTTTCCAGAAGAGAAGAAATGTACATAGATTAATTATGTTGCTACAAGACAACCACTGCACTAATATACCTAAACTGGCTAGTTCAGACCTATGTGCCCTCCAGAAGCTCGTGGTGCCATCCCAAAGAGGCACAAAATCACTCACGGACCTTTTCTTGGACTGTTTCCAGCTGGTGGAACGACCTGCCTATCGCATTTTCCAAAAGCACCTAAAGACATATTTTTCGCCATCACCTGACCAATACCAGAACTTACCTATTCTATTCGTTTTGGTCTAATTTATAAAAGAAAGAAAAAAACATCTTGCTATGTGCACTGTGCTAGACTGAGACTTGTCATAGCACTTGTATATATCGTTGCTCTCTCGTTGGTCTGATTGCTTCTACTTTGTAAGTCACTTTGGATAAAACGTGTGCTAAATGTAAATGTCAAAAGAGATTTCTTCAAATTTGCCATCACTCGATCAGCTGTTGCATTAGAAATGCATGTAGCAGCATAAACAAGATTTATGCAATTTAATGCCAGGGTATATATGTGTATCTGTATGTATATGTGACCCTGGATCACAAAACCTTAAGTCACTGGGGTATATTTGTAGCAATAGCCAAAAATACATAGTTTGGGTCAAAATTATAGATTTTTCTTTTATGCCAAAAATCATTAGAATATTAAGTAAAGATGATGTTCCATGAAGATATTTTATAAACTCCCTACTGTTAATATATCAGAACTTAATTTTTGATTAGTAATATGCATTGCTAAGAACTTCATTTGGACAACTTTAAAGGTGGTTTTCACAATATTTAGATTTTTTTTGCCCCCTCAGATTCCAGATTTTTAAATAGTTGTATCTCGGCCAAATACATTTCATATTATGTATACATTTCTAGAAATTGACCCTTATGACTGGTTTTGTGGTCCAGGGTCACATATGTGTATATATAGAATACATAAACAACGTTGACTCTGAAAATGCTTCATCAAAGTCTGTGAAAAGGGTGCTGACTTGGTGCTCCAAAAAACATTTCTTACCATCAATGTTGAAAACCGTTTTGCAGCTTAATTTTGTGGAAAGTTTTTTAGGATGTTTCAAAAGAACGGCATTTATTTGAAATACAAAATCATCAGAACAATTATAAATATCTTCACTATCACTTCTTAACGCATCTAATCTAAATAGAAGCATGAATTTCTTTTTTTTAATTACAGTAAAAATAATTGTGTTTAAATATTGTGTTGCCAAATGTATATTGTGTACAAGTGTAAAAATTTGTCTTTGCGTTGTACTGGAATATTTTCATTTTATGCATTTTTAGCAGACGCTTTTATCCAAAGCGACTTACAGTGCATTCAGGCTATACATTTATTTTGTTAGTACATGTGTTCCCTGGGAATCGAACCCACAACCTTTGCGCTGCTAACGCAATGCTCTAACCACTGAGCCACAGGAACATTATAATTATTTTATAATTACTGCAAATTTAAACGCAAGGTAAATACATTTCATTCCTTTCCATTCAGTCCTTTTTAAATGAAAGGGAGGCATCAAAAGGGCCAGGTTGGCTAAGTGCAGCAGGCACACTGAAAAATCCCTTATGGGTTCCCAATGCTATGAGCTAGATGCCCTCTCACCACTTACACATACTGAGTATACAATTCACTTTTGCTCCAAGCGAGACACTGGGAACAATGTCAGTGAGTGATTTACAAGGCCACGGTTATATCAGTAAACAGCAGGAAGTGTTTAGAATACCCGACTCAACATGAGAGCTCAGGCAGATGCAGCAAGACAGTCGGACTGAGACAGCGTGAGCGGCTGTGGAGGAAGGCGCTCTGCTGTGACTGACTGACACATGTTAGCACTGCATTTATCCCCTGAGAATGGACTACTGTACAGAGACGGCAGCGTGCTGAAAAGGCCAAGGGATCTTCATCTCTCCTGCTTCAGCTTGTCAATATCATCACACCTGGCACTCTGTTCCATATCATTACTGCTCCTGCTCTCCTCCAAAACAGCTACCAGTCCCCGGGGAGAAGCAGTGACACCATTGGAAACCAAATCTGCCGTCTTTACTAGTGCTGAAGCGTGAGGGAGAGAACCACTTAGAGCAGCTCTTCATGACAGGGAATAAGAGCCTAAGAAAGACTGAATTGTATATTCTATATTACACTATACACGTCCAGGAGGAACAGCAACAGTTCCGGTCAAAATTAATGAATAAATTAAATAATACTGATATGGGCATTCAAGTAATTTTGGTAAAAAAAAGACCAATTCCGTAGGCAATTTCACTTTTCCACTTCCTGGCAACGACATGACATTTTTGAGAGCTAACAACAACAAGAGCAAAAAATGTGTGTAAATGATGTTTTATGTACACAACCATTCAAACATTTGGGGTTAGTAAGAAGTTTTTGAACATCTCTTATGCATTTATTTGATCAAAAATACAGCAAAACAGTAAAATTGTTAAATGTTATTACAATTTATTTAAAATAACTGTTCTATTTTAATATACTTTCAAATTCGATTTATTCCTTTGATGGCAAAGCTGAATTTTATTTTCAGCAGTCATTACTCCAGTTCTCAGTGTCGCATGATCCATCAGAAATCATACTAATACGTGTTGATTTGGTGCTCAAGAAACATTTCTAATTAGTAAGTTAAAGTTAAAAGCATGCTGCTATGGATTCTTTGATGTATATAAAGTTATTGTACTTTTTTGTAACATTGTCACTTGAGATAAATTTAATGCATCCTTGCTTAATAAATCATTATTTTCAAATAAAAAAATATACCTATCTGACCCCAAACATTTCAACGGTGGTGTATTTTTCCACTCTTGTGGTGCCTCAGAGGATGATGGGAGATGGAGAATTTGATCAGATTCATCAAACAAGTTAAATGCGTTGCTTTCTGGCAAGTTTTAGCATTTTCCTCAACAGTAATGCAGTTATGCACAAAATGCATAAAAATATTTCACAGTTACAACTTATGACTAACAGCAATTTGCTTCCACCATAATGCTTTAATTCAGACATTCCTAAATCAGAAAACTGTGGCTTAAAACAAGAGGTGAATACATTTATTTGGACATGATTCGGAAGCACCATCAGTATCAGGGCTTAGTGTCAGCTGTGCAAAATGGCATTGTGCACCTGTCCAATAAAGGGCTTATGAGAGTAATCCAGATTCAATGTCATACCCGGTTCGTTTGGTTTGCCATGCCACGGCCAGCCTGTTGTTGATTTTGTACACCACCAGTTGCCATGGTAACCTTCCTGATGGGACCAAGTCTCTGTTGGGGGGCAGGCCGACCAATTGGTTGTTGCTGCTGCGGTGGGGGACCAGTGTTGGGACCGGCATCTGCCTGCTGAATACAGAGCAGACGCATCTTACAACCCACACAGAAATAAAATCTCCAAAAAAATTACAGTTCATCATGCTGAAGTCTGACTGCACCACAATTAAAGGTAATTACAGCTAGAAGGGTACAAGGTAATGAATACAAATGGCAGTTTTAGAGCTCACCAAAATGTACAGAAATGTGTGATCAGTTTAAACTAGCACAGAGTAAACCAATAAGCTGACAAAAGACAAAAAGAGACAAAAGTGTTCAATTATGCGATGTGCTCTGATTTTGGGATGACACTGAGATCATTTTCGGAGAATAAGTTAAAGCTGAATTCACTAAACATCTTTCAGAATAGAGATGACTGCATCTCTGGGAACAAAAGTCATGGATGTGGACCTGTCTGAGATAAACTGCCTCTGGCTCTTCCTCCAAACTCTCAGTTATTCTCTTTCCTCATCTTCAGGAAAACCTTTCAAAGTGTCTGTTATCTGATGGCAGTCTTTAGGGCCTTGAAAACGGCCTCACAGGACCACTAAATCTCACAAAAATGCCTCTTTTCATATTGTATAGGGTAAAGTGGGAAAGATGTCCCCTATTCTCTTGACAATAGATGGCACAAAATCTCAATACATTTAATGAATTGCTATGCTCTTCTTAATTTTGTCATCTGTCATATGAATATCAACAGTTGTGAGATGTACTCAGTCACAAAAATTCTCAGGTAAACTTGTTTTTAAACTATCGCTAGAAAACCAAAGGATCAAGGGTGGGTGCAGCAGGCGCAATGATATGACGCAGCCCATGAAAGTAGTCCCCATCTAGGTAACTAGTTATGATATAGCTGGGGACTACTTTCAGGAGCTGCGTAATATCATTGTGCACCCATGGTACGGCAGCAAAGTTCATTGATTATAACGCCAGAATGAGAGTATAGTTCCTAGACATATCAGCCTAGAAAATCACAACTTTTCATTTTCCGTCAGTCTTAGTACACGATGTAACTACAGAAGAGTCAAGTTTTAAATAGGAAAAATATCAAAACTCTTTGGTCATTTTTGAGCGAGATGCTAATGGTCTAATCCGATTTTATGGTCTATGCTAAGCTATGCTAAAAGTGCTACCGACAGACCCGGAGATCGGCTGAATGGATTCAAAAACGCTAAAACTCAACTGTTTAACTCTTGGGGAGTTGTAACAGACTATTTTCAAAAAAAGAGGAGTGTTCCTTTAACACATTGGCTGATGTATCATAAAGCTGCACATGCTAAACGTGTATCTAAATATGTCAAATGTTAATTTAAAAGTACACAGTTTAACAAAGTGGTCTGTCTTTGCCAGTAGGTTTACACAGATACCATTTGCTATGTGTGACCCTGGACCACAAAACCAGTCTCAAGTCGCTGGCGTATATTTGTAGCAATAGCCAAAAATACATTGTATGGGTCAAAATTAACGATTTTTCTTTTATGCCAAAAATCATCAGGACATTAAGTAAAGATCATGTTCCATGAAGATATTTATTAAATTTCTTACCGTAAATATATCAAAACGTCATTTTTGATAAGTAATATGCATTGCTAAGAACTTCATTTGGACAATTTTAAAGGCGATTTTCTCAATATTTAGATTTTTTTGCTCCTTCAGATTCCAGATTTTCAAATACAGTTGTATCTCAGCTAAATATTGCCCGATCCTAACAAACCATATGGAAAGCTTATTTATTCAGCTTTCAGATGATGTATAAATCTCATTTCAAAAAATTTACACTTAAGACTGGTTTTGTGGTCCAGGGTCACATATAGTAAATATATAACAGTTAATATTTTTCTTAATCATACAGTTTGAATCCAAATGGTGTGTGCGCTGCTGAGTGAACAAATGGTAAACAACGCATGCAAAAAAAGCGCTCTCTCTTTCTTTCTTTTCCCTTGTTAGAAAATATGCTATTGAAATATACTATCAATTTTTTTTTTTTTTCAAAGTTTCTGACAGTGTTTGGGAGAAAGGACATGTGCACTCAAAACACTTGTGTGTCTGTGCCACTGTGCACTCAATCAGCTCAGCGCTTTACTTGTTGAAATAAGAATTTAATTAGTTTAAATGCAAATTTATTTTTAATATTTACATCATAGAAATCCTTATCAAAAATACTTTTTCTGTTTTTTCTGTCGTCAATTTTTCTGGTGTGGACAAAAACTATACAATATCTGTTTTCAGTATAGGAACATTTTAACAAGAATGAGCATGTTAGCTGTATCAGGCCAGACAGAAATGCCAGAACGGTCAATACCACGACTGAGGTGAGACCCTTGAGCAAGGCACCGATGCACGTTTAAAAATCAAAACAAGGCGTGGGTGTTTTTATATCACTGCATTTCTGAAAGAACACTGTCTTTAGAAAATGTTCGCTGTCATTTTAATTTCATCTTGCATGTTTTATGCCTGATAAAGCAGCGTTTGTAAACTGTTTACAGCCCAACAAACGTTACAGGGGAAACCTCTAACGTTAGTTCTCCCGCTTTAAAGCGTCTCCTGCTGGCTGAGAATGAATTTGCATTTTTAATAAGTCCGTCCAAGTAGTTATAGCTGCATCTCAGTCCGTCTGATTTACGAAGCAAACATTATCAAAAAATAATCTACTCCAGAGAGACTAGCTGTTGTTATTGATTCTATTTGGATGTCTACCGGAAGGTAAGTTAGGGCCACAAACTCGCGCATGTGCAGTAATGTTTGTTTATGTTGTTGCCGGTGAAACCGTCTATTCCTTATCCGACAGTAACACGTATATTCAGTCTGGTAAAGCATCAAATACGCACCCTGTAAACATTCCTTCAGTCTACAACAAAGACATAATTGCCAAACCCTGCTACACTCATCCTTTTCTCCCCCTCTGTCTTTTTCGAACCCATGTGCATTATCTCAATTGTGTCTCTAATCTCCATCTGAGGGGTTTAATGGATTAATCTACCCTCAATACAAAATCCACACCTTCAGATTACATCTATCAGATACACCGGGGCCGGGTGACGACACTTGACAAGGACCTCCCCCTCCCACCCCGTCACCTCCATCCCCCATGCTGCTTTTGTACGGCACGGGCTTTGTATTCATCCCGATGAAAATTTAATTTGCTCTTATCTGTACTGCTAAGCTGGGAAAAATACAAATCCGCCCAAACCGCCATCTCTCTTTCTCCCAGACTCTCGCAGGTATTATTACACCGATATCAACGTAGACGAGGAAGATTAATTGCAGATGTCCCCGGACTGACACCTATTCTAACACTTCAATGATGAGCTGATGGATGGATGAAGCGGATAGGCGAGACGAGATAGATGAAGAGAGCAACACCGAGTGAGCGCAAGTTAGAAAGGAGAACAAGAAAGAGAGATAACATTGTCAGGCGGCTGAGGTTGACAGCAGGAGAAGAGAAGCACCTAGAGGATCAGCTTCTCTCCGTCTGATACCCCCTCCCCCTTCTTCCTCTTTGTCAGTCAGAGCCACGGCACTTCAGATAGCTGCATGTAGCTTTCTATTAACTAAGTTGACACACAGTTATCTTCATCCACAGAGATCCGGCACCCAAAGGAAATATTTAGCTTCACTTGAGGCAGGAGACTGGGAGAGGATGTTTTTTCCTCATTCAATGCAGCAAATCATCTCTTAGAGCCCATAAATCATCCTTGGGTCCTTCTTTACTTGGTTGAGATGCAGAAAATGTCCTGTCAGATTTGTAAATAAGCACCTCAAACTCCTGTCTTAATGCTAAATGACTCCACATAAACTTCCATTAGGCCATTCTTGAGTTGTCACATGTAACAGCACCTTGATTTGAAGACACAAACCTTTACAATGTCTGGATCTGTTGTCACTCAATGTAAAGGCGCAAATACCAAACGACTCACTTTAATGACGCCAGAATAGTGCCATTTACGCGCTTGAAAGGTAAAAGTGTTCTGTCAATTAAGTGTGGGGTCACAAATCACAGCATAGAGACTGCTTTCTGTATCGATTCTTTCAAAAAGAGAAAATCGCATTATGCTTTAAAGAGTTTTTAGCTCTAAAAACTTTAGTGGTCAAAAATGTAGACACCTTGACTTTTAGAGTAATTGGAAATCCTCCTTATCGCGTTCTGAGTTCTTTGATTTATTCTATAAAGAGCTCTAGTGACAACTAATTCAAGAAAACCACCAAAGGACAAAGACAAAAAGAGAACGAAAAAAAAAATCAGTGGCATATGAACTTTAAAGATCACATTTAGTGTTTAAACCGATAACAAATTCACTCACCTCTCCCAGAAGCTTAACTACTCGCACTTTCTGAGGAACCTGAGGAGATTCTATGCTGCTCGATCTTTGCATCACTGTTCTCTTTCCTCCAGGTTGAGGCTGACCCAATGGCCCTTCTAACGGGCTGGTCTGAGCAGCACCTGGTCTTTGAGTGTTTTGTGGGGTCATGGTCCTCTTCTGTTGCAGTTGCCATTGGCCCTGCTGGCTGGCATCAGGGCCAGCGATCTGTTGCTTCTGCGGCCCAGACCAGCCTGAAATCTGTGCCAGAGGTTTAGTGTTCTGCAGACGGGCCTTCACATTTGGACAAGGGGAAATAAGACCTGTCGAAGGGTTCTGGGGGGTTCCGTTAGAGATCAGTGAAGGCACCGGCTGTGGGGGTTGGGCTGCTGTGATTGGGTTGGGTGTGGGGATCTGAATTTGTGGAGTCTGGTTTGGGTTCTGGCCACTGATCCGTTCCATCAGTTCTTTTTTGCGCATACCAGCCTGCATCTGCCTGCGCTGCTCTTTGCGCTTGAGGATCTCCTCTCGCAGGCGCTTCTGTTCCTCGATCTTCAGTCTGTACTGACGTGTCTCCTCATCTTCATTTGGGTCCTAAACAATGACGAAAATAAATTCTGGATGAACAAAATTTTTTGGCATGATGAAAATAAAGTGTAAAATATTTAAGTTAGTTTAGTTTTAGTGTAATCAAGCTTCAGTGTTCATCCCCCTGCCCAAGCATACACAACATATCTGAAGGAATAAATACAGTTTGCACTAGGGTTGGGCGATGTCTACCAAATTGGCATCTGACGATGTCTACAGTGAAACATCAGGACGGACGATGACATCGGGGGGTGGGGAGGTCCATCTGGGTTATGGGTGTGCCCGAAGTGTGAATCCGAATTCAGAAAGTCACGGAAAACAAATAACGCATTCTACGGAGCCACTAAAGGGACATGGTTACCGCTTGCTAGCGGTAGCCTGTAACATAACAGTACATTAAAGTTCTCTTACCACATAAACAGAGTAAGGAGAGATGACTGATAGGACGATGGCGAATGATTTGCAGATCCTAAGCACCACTGACAAATATCTAATCTTGTAAAATGTGTGGTAAGTACTGCCGCTCCATAGAGTCCGTGTGATCGCGAATCTTGAAAGTGAAAGTAAAATAAGAGTACGCATTCGAACGCGGTTTCAATGCCCTGCATATTAATAGCGGCTCCCTGATGCCCGCAATTTATGTAAGGTAGCCTATAATTATCCAACGATATAATTGTGAGAGAAAATATTGACTTTTTTTGTCCTCCCATTTCGTAAGCTATTTATTCCTTTTAGGGGTTCCGTATAGGGGTGTGCGATTTATATCTTAATTGTTGTTTTAACGATGTGCAATTTGACATTATCGAGTATTTTGCAAAACCAAACAACGCCTACGAAGTGCACGCATACATTAGCCTACGTGGAGATGAAGCGGGTTAAACAGTGCACGCCTGCATTTAGAGTGCATTCTTTCACTGCATGATTCAGTCTATTAAAATGCTTTAAGAATAATCACAAAATTCAAGATATGGGGGCAGAAAATTGATATATTTACGTTTAATTTAGTTAAAATCACATGAAGAGTGCCGTTTTTGCTTCAAAAATAAGCATGATTACAAATGTGACATTGATTTTATACAACAGTTCAATAAATAATAAGTTAATATTAAGAGACTTACGTTTTAGATACTATATTGCCTGTTTTTGCTGCATTTCGCCGACAAAAAAATAATTCCAAACAGCTACAGCACTGTTTTGCGTCTCTGAGCAACATGACAGTGCTTCGTTCGTTTAAATGATTCGGTTCAGTCGCAATGACTCACTTATTACCAGTGACTTTCTGCCACCTACTGGCTGTTTTAATTTCACATTTAAAGTCCATTTTCATTTTTTAAATAATTTTAAATATCAGTATTCAATGTTTTATGTTTCAAATGTAAAAAAATGATGCATTTGTAACTGGTTAAAGCACTCCATGTCCCTCTGAGCTGCATTAAATCGTGTGTAAATACATCTAAATGCACTTCAGATGCAAATTCTGCAAAGATTAATTTTAATGATGCTGGTTTCATTTGTTTGGTAACAGCCTAAATGTCTATTAACTTAATTGACTGATTAAATGTAACAATTTGACTCAAAAGATGTACACTTTTAGAAAGAAATTGCTTTATTAAAAAGATAAAAATATTTTAAACTTAAATGTAAAGATTAATTAAATCACTTATGTGAACTGACTACACAGAATATGAAGATCAAAAACTGCAGCTGTCCACGGTAGTCAGATATCAGCACAATAACACACTCTGCAAAATATCGTCTAATTATTGTTATCCAAAAAAATTTAGATATAATTTTTTTTCCAATATGTGAAATACCCCATTTTTAATACCCCTAGTTCCGTAGTACACTTAATCTCCTTTCTGAAGACGGAATTGGGATGCAGAGGATTGCGGGAGAGCGGGTGGGGGGGGGTTAGGACATGCCGGCTCAACATCGTGATGTCTGTCAGCCATCGTCCCAACCCAAGATTGCACATCACTTCTTTACGTGCACACACCACAGAGGTCAAATGTAGACAAATTACAATTAAAGAGTTAGTTCACCAAAAAATTCAGTCATTATTTACTCACCCTCATGTTGTTCCAAACCCTTTAAAATAGTCCATGTGACATCAGTGGTTCAACCGTAATTTTATGAAGCTACGAGAATACTTTTTGTGTGCAAAGACAAAACTTCATTCAACAATTGTTAAATAAGGCTGTCCTTTTTGTTTTCTTTGTGAACAAAAAGTATTCTTGTCACTTCATAAATTTAAGATTGAACCACTGATGTCACAATAACTATTTTAATGATTTCTTTACTACCTCTCTGGGCTTTACACATGTCAGTTGCTTTGCTGTCTATGCAGGGTCAGAGAGCTCTAGGATTTCATCAAAAATATCTTAATGTGTGTTTGAAGATGAACGAAGGTCTTATGGGTTTTGAACAACAATTAATTGAATTTTAAGAATTAAAATTTTTGGGTGAACAATCCCTTAAAAATGTATACATGCGAGACAAAATCAAGCTACATTCATGTTATCTATATCTATTTGTCTGACTTTAAAAAAATGAACTGGTATGATTTTAGTTGGACTAAAGTGACTGAAAAGACACATTAAAATTTAGGGCATACATTTTCAAAAGATGTTTTTAATAGCATGCTAACTTCTATGGCTATTTTCATGGCAAATCTCAGAACTAAATAGTTTACAGTTGATTCTGGATTCTGCTTAAAAACAGTAAAAAGGTGAGACAATCAGCCACAACAATAATAGGACTATGTTACACGTAAATTAACCAATGAGGCTATTACAGTGGACAAATGCAGTTCAAACAGAACAATTCCAGCATTTTAAATACTCACTACTGTAAAAGTCTATGGGTGGAAAACATGTTTAGAGTTAACCCCTCCCCACATGATCATGCAATGCAGTATTACCTCTGGAGTGGTGCTTGACTGTGCAACTGGACACTCTTTCTTCATCTCAGGGACACTGGGCTGCTCTGGTGCTTTGGCAGCTCCCTGCCCTTGCGCCACATATCCTCCCCTTCCTGCTGGTCCAGCACGAGCAGCCTGCACTTGCCTAACATTCTGTGTTACCCTGGTAACAGGTTTTGCTTGCCCACTAGGCACTGATGGGCGGTTATTATTGTTGCTTGCGGCGATGGGCAGCTCACGGAGGTTGCTGTTGCGTTGAGGAGGAATCTGCTGCAGTGGAGGAGGAGGCGTCTGAAGAAGAGGAGGAGGAAGTCAGATAAATGGGTTGACATTCATAAAAGTACAGCAAAGACGAACATGAATGAAATCTATGTTTATTTATAACAAATATTTATTTTGCCATCTTACTCTCTTGCAACAAATATACATTTGAATGGCTAACCATTTTGGGTCTGACATGGTTGTTTCGCTGCTGGTTGCCTTGTGGTCGGGACTGCATCTGTCTGTGGCCACTTTGAATCGATTGGCGGAAGTGGGGCTGGGAGAGGTGCACCATGGGATGTTGGTCCCTTGGGTGGTGTTGGTGGTGCTGTTGGTGTTGGGGTGGAGGCTGGGAGTGAGGCAGACCCTGGGGGGGCATGTCCTGTCTGTGTTGCTGGTGCTGCTGTTGCTGGTGCAAGGGTTGATGGGATAGTAGCAGATCATGGTGCTGGGGCTGCTGCATTAGACCCTGAATAGCACAAAACACAAAGAATACAGCCAAAATGAGACCTAAAATCAAACATTCATAAAATAATTTAAAGCAAAGTTGTGGTCATGAGTGTACAAATGAATCAGATCAATTTTTAGGACATTTACACTGAAATATAGACCATTCGTGTATTGAGAATGGGAGTACTCTAGAAGTCAGCGCTGTATAATATTTCAGTAGTCTTACAGACAAATAATTATGTAGAGGTGCACCATGGGATGTTGGTCCCTTGGGCGGTGTTGGTGGTGCTGTTGGTGTTGGGGTGAATAATTATGTGAAACATTAACACGATTAATTTAACTTGCATCTAAAACCAGCAAATATCTCAAGCCAAGAAAAAATAATACCAAGTTGTGTTTGAAGACAATCAAGAGTAAATATTTTCATGAAGGAAAGCTAGACCTCTGATGTGTAACAACTAACCCAGTGACCTCAAATAACCATGACCTGACAAACAGTGCTAACACAAGAGGGCAGTCTTGTCTGCTGCTTAAAATGAAGACAGCAGCTTTCTCCTTGCACAGTCGACCACTACACCTACATGGTTTACACTGGTTTCCAACCAAGCCAAAACACCTTAGGTTCGTCTTTTTGTCATATACACGAATGTTCACAGAGTTTGAGGTCAGTAAGATGTTAATACTATTTTAAGAAATTAATACTTTTATTTAGCAAGGACAAATGAAATGATTAAAAAGTGACAGTGGTGACATTTATAATAACAAAATATTTAAATTTGATTACTCACAAAAAAGATTAAAATTTCAACTAAATGCTGTTTTTTAATTTTACAGTCATACAATAATATTGAAAAAAATATTTAATGGCTGTTAAAGATTCAGCTGTTATCACAGGAATAAATAGTCTTTAAATATTTTTTAAATACAAAAGTTTTTTGAAAAAACGTATTTTTAAAAAATACGGTTATTTTAAACCGTAGTCATATTTTGTAATATTACTGCTTTGTTGCATGTATGATTAAATAAATGCAGCTCTGGTGAGCACAAGACTACTTAAAAAAAAAATTTTTTAAAATACACCCAACCCCAAGCTTTTGAACAGAGAGTCTAAGACAGCATATTTCCTACTAAATTCCAGGACTGTGAAAATGCACATTAAATGGATTAAATGCTAAATAAAAGACACTGAAAACCCAATATTTTATATAATTTTCATGCTAGTTCCATGCCGTGCTGTAAATTAACATGCAGAGTTCAACACGCCAGCAAGGCCATGCAGACTCTGGTAAACTGACTTACTCTCTGGCGTACCTGCATACCAAACGGCATGTGCTGGGGGTTAAAGGGGTGTCCCTGCTGTTGGGGCGAGAAGGGCTGTCTGTGACCCACAAAGCCACGGGGACCAGGAGGGCCTCCATGCTGCGGGGGCAGACCCGGCCGAGGGGGCTCTCTCTGGAAAATACCGCCTCCCTGAGGCCCTTGGTTCTGCCTGAGCCCCAAAGAAGCAAATCCAGGACTTCCGAGACCCCCTTGTGGGGGAAAAGATGGGGGGCCTTGGCCCGATATCGGAAGGACACTGTTATTCATGAGGGGGGCAGGGCCTGGCTGGTCAAACATGCGCTGGCCTGAAAAACGTGGTTCTAGAAAAGAGAAAAGAAGGGAATAAAATAGAAGCCAGAAACCTACAGCATCAATTCGGACTGCTTCAGTTGCTGGTAAACGACTGGATGGAATAACAAAAGTCAAAACAGATATTTAAAACCATGCAGGTATAGTCTATGCACGCAACCAGTGTGACCGACCACCTTAACTTGACCTTACCACCAGGGAAGAAGTGCTCTGGATCCTGATGATGTGGTGGTGGTCCTCTCCATTGATCCTGGGGGGGCAGGGGCCGTTGAGGTGGGCCAAAATTCCCTTGGAGATGCTGCTGGAAATCAGGAGGAGGCTGGAGGAGGATAGACAAAGGCAAAAAATCTAATAAGAAAAATAATAAAATCACACGGTCTCCATAAAAAAACACTATGACTATTCCAGCACCACGATATTATGGTTGACATGATTTTCAAAGCTAAAAAGCTTCTTATTTGTGCTCCTTTATCTTATTTAAAATGTAACTCTTCATATTAAGATAATAACCATCAGCTTTTACCACTGAGGAATATTCTAGGCAGAAAGACAATGTTTTGCATACACCCTTGAATATAAATCTTTATCCGTTCTCAGTGCTTACCTAACCCATTGCTCACAAAACTCAAACCCCCCTCTACCTTTCCAGAGGAAAGAAAGATAATGATCCTTACTAATCCTGCAGTTGAATACGAATCCCCTCTCCTTTATTCTTTAAAAATATCCTTCGCTCTTAAGAAATTAACCTTCGTTCAAACGGGCCACACTCCAGCAAATTGTGATGCTTAGCACCTCTTTACTCATTCATTATAAATGACTTAAGATGCAATCGAACTTTTAATCCACGTTTTCAGCTCTGATCTTTAGTCGGCCAGTGAGTGTCACCAAGGCCAGCCAAGTTGCTTAACAGAAAGTCAATCAGGCAGCTTAGCTAAGCAATGGCCAGGAGGGTGCGAGAGAGAATCACATTGTTATTGTGGACTTCATTGCTCTATTCAAAAGGTCAGCTCCTGTAACACAATGGGAGCTTAAGTACATTCACAATACCTTCGCAAGTTTGCATTCGTTTGATAAAAAGGAGTATGTCCTTTCAGGGGGCTAATCTTTCGTAAATACCCATGGATCTGTTCAATATGTAACCAGTTATGATCTGCCTGGGAGATAGAGAGGGAGTGGGAAAGACAAATGCCAAACACGGGCTGCTGCCATTTTGGAGACAAGCCTCATGCGTCTCAAAACACACTCGGCAACCTATTCATTTCTGCAGTTCAGGTATCTGACAGACTCTCGAAGATCAATCTGTGTTGCCTTTTATGTCAAATACCTACATTTAAGCTTCAATCATTGAGAACACTATAACCTGTTAAAAAACTAAATAATAAAAAATCATCAACAGCGAAATTTACAAAAATATAATTGAAGTATTTATATTTGTTTACTCCGATTGTTTAATGCTGCTTATTAATTCTGATTAAGAAAACAAAAAAGCATGTTTGTATTTGGGGAAACGCCTCTTCACATTCTGGCCACAGACAAAACAAAATAAGAACCATTTCTGGCTTAGTTTTATGCTTTTTACGAATGAGAAAATCTAGACTTTACATTGGTTGTCTACGCAGCATAAAAAATACATTTTTAACAATGAATAAATTATATACAGAAAGCAAGCAAAGATTTTTGTCCAATTTTGGTAGTATTTTTACCCCACGCCCCTGTTAATTTCCAACCCTGATATACACACAAAACAAAATATGAAAATTCTCATATTTTAAAACATATTCTACTTAAACTTCAACTAACTTGTAAAATGTAGCTAAGCTATTTATTTATTTTAATATTAAAGAGTTTTATGATACTTCTGCTACGACCAGTATCAAACATAAAACACACCATAAATATGTAGTATGGAGATTAATATTCAAAAACTCTGCAGTAGTAAATATTCATAGAGAAATTGTGGATCAGCCTATTGTAAGATGAGATGTGATCATATGCTAATGTATGATAATCAAGTGCCCAGAGGGCTAATGGACGCCGCTCTCCGCAAAATGCCATTGGCATTTTAAATGGTGTCCTGTCTGTCCCAGACTGGCTATGGGAGACAGACAGCTGGAAGTGTGTCCTAAATGTGTGTGGAACTACTCTCCTATTCAGCAAGATTAGGAACGACCAATCATTTTAGGTGTCCACAATGTGTCCAAACAAGGGGCCACAGTACACGAGTAGTTGACAAATAACATGGACATGAACTTTCCTTTTTCAATCAGGAATTTAGATTCAAATCCATAATAGAAAAAGTATATCTTAGTTTTTTTTTGTTTTGTTGCAGTTACATGGTTCTGCTGTGTGAACTTTTTTTTTCTTCCTTTAACACTATACCAGCTTCATGGCGAGAGTCAGGTTTATTCCAAATGAAAACGAAACAAAATGCTTAAATTATTATAATTTTTTGTAAAACCTTTAGACAAAATTAGGATTTACTTGGATAAAAACTTTTTCAAAAGTATTAATTGAATAAAACAAGTTTCTCAAAGGAGTAGAAGCAAAAATATGTTTAATGGACAGTGGATTCTGACAAGATGCACACTTTGGGAAATTCTCTCCTGATAGTAAAAGTTGTGTGAGAGTCTTGAGTGTCCTATCTAACGCCGTTTGTAAATTACTTGATCCCAGTGATTATCAAAATTGAATAAAATTTTTTTTTCCCCAGAATTTTATTCCATGTTTACTGTTTAAGCACTGATACCATTTCGATTGCCCTTTTTGGAGTTGTGATCATTTTTAAACGCTGAAATATACCATGTAGTCTTCAAATGATATGAGGTAATAAAATCTAATTGTAATTATATACAAATTAGAAAAATGTTGTTCACAACAGTTTTAGATTAAAACTTTAAGTGTAGCATTACACAGCACTCCTGTCACTGCCATATTCCAGATTGAAACACTAAACTATACATCCTTTAGACATCAATATTAAAAGGGAAAACCAAAGTACTTTTAACAGAGAGGAAAGAGAAGAGAACTGGGGAAACAGAGTTTGGTGGGGCTAACATGGTCGTCTCCTCAGCAGTAATCACTTTAGCCACAGCATGGGCAGCTGCTTGATGGTTCCTCTACCTCCTTACAGGCAAGTAAAGGGCTTTTACATCTGTTGTGTTTTCACGGTCTCCATTTCGATTTCAGCTTGCAAATTCAACCAACATATGAGGATGTTTTTAGGTTTCTAGAGACATGCCATCCACACAGCAAGACAAATATTGCTTTCGGTGGCTACATTCCAGTCAAACCAAGAAATACCATGATGTCTCGACCGTAACACACCACAGTTTTATGCAGAGTGAAATCACTTCATTCTAACTTAATATCAACGTGAGGTTACTTACCTGGAGTCTCTGTGAAGTGATGTTAGGCCTCGGTTGGTTCTGCACAGGAGGCATTGAGGGAACTGAGATTAAATGGAAATAGAAAAAGCACGAGTCAGACTGACAGAAAAAGGGATGCAGAACGAACAAGTGGGGCGGCGTAACACAGACACCATAAAAGTATCTTCTGCCACATGTCTAAACCATGGTTTGTCACAGCTGGTCACAGAGAGAGGGCTGTTCTGCTGATTAAACTGTGCATCTCTCTCTCAAGCAGACTGGGCCACCTAATGAGATAAACTGACAGTCAAAGGAGTAATTTCGCTGTGAATCATTTCACCTCCACAGACGTGTGCATTTCAGAAAGCTGGTTTAATGCTGATGGACTGCCTACAGAGTGAAGGCCATACCAAAGGAGAAAAAAAAAACCTTAGAAGGACTTGAGTAAAAATGTGAGTAAGCATCAGCCAAAGTGCAAAGCCTAAAAATGAACAGGGAATCTGCTTGTTAAGTCATGACCTAAGGAATACTGTTTCCGGGTCCAAGCCTATACTTGTTTCAGTTGAGAATACCATGTCAACAGCCGTTTATGAGCACTATTTAATCAGGGTGTCACATTTAAGCTAAGCTAAAA
The DNA here is from genome assembly GCA_027422405.1 of Ptychobarbus kaznakovi. NCBI lineage: Eukaryota > Metazoa > Chordata > Actinopteri > Cypriniformes > Cyprinidae > Ptychobarbus > Ptychobarbus kaznakovi. The sequence goes on from CM049798.1 coordinate 17,487,803, forward strand.
AAAAAATGACAGTGTACACCAGTCTCCAGGCATCCCAGACACCAATATTTTAACAATTCAATAATGAGTCACTGTCTGGCCATCTGAGATTTCGTTATGAAGATAAAGGTCAGGATCAGGATTTTTTTTGTAATATTACATCACAACTTGAGTGTATATAAGCATCATTTGCTGTTTGTTTTGGCACATAATACAGCGTTAAAACCCAGAAATGGTGACATGTGATATTTCAGACTTCAAATATTTTATATGGTTTCCTGAGTTACAGGAATTCCTGAATCTTACATTTTGTTTTTCTTTTCCATCAAAAATTGTCATAATTTAGAGATAAATGGTCATTTTCTACAGCAGGTTTTTTACCTCTGATTTAAATGCTACCACCCACTGTTGTGATTGGCTAACATCTTTGCATATGAAATGAGCAATATAGCACTTCACCCCAGACAAGAGTTCCCATCATCCATTGCACTGATGACACACACACAGCTGATTTCAATTAAACATGCTACATAAGCTATGGACTTCCTCTTTCTCTTCCTACATCTTGAGGAGAATAGTGCCATTTCAAAAACCTGCGGATTTAAAATCTGTGCATTTAAGAAGGGTAGAAAATATTTCATATTTTGAAATGGGGAGTTAATTTTGAGTTCTGAAACTTGATGTATGTTTTTACTGCAACGTAACCTCTACTATTCAATTACATTTTATTTGTATAGAGCTTTTTACTATGTGTAAATACCAAGAAAATCTTGATTCATGAGACCTTTAACAAGCGTCTAGGCACTTTATAATGTAAAAGACATCTTACAGCAGATACTCAGACAGCCTTCATTCACCAAAGTATATAAAAATCAGGTTGGTGGTCTCTGGGGCCATACCTTGCACAGGTGAGGAGGAGGGTCCTCTGAAGTGAGGGTTGATGTGAATGTTCTTGGGCTGATGCTGTTGATGCTGCTGGTGTTGGTTGGGATGTGCATGTGATTGCCGTGGCGGCGAGTTCAACAAGCGTGGTACGTGTGTGTTGTGTTGTGTTCTCGGGCCTGGGGAATGGTGGGCCAGACGAGGCATCATCATCTGCAGCGGCTGCTGAGGAATTGGGGTGCCCGGGTCCGGGAAAAGCCCGGGACCTCCACTGCCTCTCGGACCAGGTAGACGAGACTGATGGTGGTGATGCTGAAGCGGAGAAGTCATTCTGAGCTGCTGCTTTAAAAAAAAAAAAAAAAGAGGCTAAACAGATAGATCATCAATCAATAGCATAAGCTCTTTCTCTTTCACCCCAAAAAAACATTATCTTGTAGTGTTGTGACCTTGACTCTCAAGATGACCCCTTTAATCAAGTAATCAATCATAAGAGCCATGTGACTTGGAGTGAATCTGAATTAAATAAGGAGTTTAGGAGGAATACAAAATGTTGAAGTACCCTCTTAAAAAACATGCATTGTGCCTCTGTGTCCCCACTGATTATGCAAAATGGACAATATCATATTTCAAATGATGACTGAAGAAATGACTCCGAAATACACATTGCGGTCTCTTTCAGAAATACGTATATGCTAGATTTATTAACTCATCAGATGAAGACAACTTGTCCTCATAGTCAGGGGTGGAGGGGAATTCAATTAAATCATTATGGAAGTGCTGCTATCTATATACCGCTGTCTGAAGCGTAACGTAAAAGAACACATCAATGTCGAGGAATGACAAGTTATGTCAAAAGCCTGAAAAGGCTTGCCTTCTCTATAAAATAAAATCAGCTTTAAAAAAAGAAAAAAGGTGCAGCGCCAACGAATAAACGAACAGCTCAACCGCAAAAGGATTACACCCTCGACAGATATTTAATAATAAAATAAGCTCAGGAAGCTAAATCCTTCAGCAAAGTACAAATTTAATTTGGTGTAATGCTTCCTCAATGGACTCCCGCCAAGTTATTTGCCATAATCCATATATCAACATGGATAAGAGGGAGTGAGAACGGTGATAATTGACTTTTACTCAAAAGCAAACTGACTCCACTCCACAAGGGTGAGACAAGACAAGACACAAGTCAACGCACCATCATCTAAAACTGATGCATAATCTTTAATAGCCACAAAAGGCTCAATCCAATCGCAAGAGAACTGCTTGACCAGCAAGGAAGTTAAAAATCATGTTTGCAAATGGAAAAGCTGTCACCACTAAAGTGTCCAACAGTAAAAAATGTTACTGTTTAGTGAATGTGACATACGGCCAAGTATGGTGATGCTGACCCATACTCGGAATTCGTGCTCTGCATTTACCCATCCACAGTGCACACACACAGCCGTGAACACACACACAGCCGTGACACACACACCGAACACACACACAGATCAGTGGGCAGTAGTGATGCGCAGATGGCGGTTATATCCGCGGGCGCTGCGGGTGATCCGCTGGTCGGGTGGGTCGGTTAATAAAAAAGTGCATTCTGATTCATTGCGGGTGGGTCGCGGGTGGATAAGATAAATCATTAATGATGCAAATATTAACTACATTTTCTAAGTCGGCTACAGAAAATCGAATGAAGCGTCAAATTAACATATTAAAGTTATTTAACAAAACATTAGGCTATTTAGTCACAGACAAAAAAAAAGTTTTTGGTCGAATTTGAGGTTTTCACAAATTTGAGTTAATTAAACCCTCTTCTAGCGATCCCAATGCTCCAAATAGTAATTAAACATCTAAAATGAACTTTATTTATACATTTTCTGAGAGGAAAACCGTTTTCTCTGCTCACTTCTGAATGACTGCTGCTGTCGAGTACATCTGTTGTTGCAAAGCACAGCATTCCAGCATTGTGAATAGTTATATTGAATTCTCCATGACATGAGTCCAAACCAGAGAAATGTGATTTTTAAACCCATGCTGATGAAAACAAAAAGGATCGCACCGCTGACTGACATTCGCAAAGCGCGTGCATAAGACGTGCCTTTCCGAGAGCGCGCAATCTCCCTATAAAGTATATTATTGCAAAATATGGCTTTGCAAGATTCACACATGCATAATGTTGTCTTACATGAACGTTTAGTTAATGGTTGGGGGAAAGTCTGATGTGTAACATTATATTTAATCCGTGCATTAGGTAATAGTATGGAAGCACGTTTCCACCGCTGATTAAAAAATAAAAAAGGTTATTGCGTCTTTTTATCTCACAATTCTGACTTTTTTCCTCATAATTGTGTGATATAAACTCGCAATTGCGAGACAAACTCACAAGTCTGACTTTTTTTCTCAGAATTACTAGTTTATATCTCGCAACTATGACTTGTTTGCAATTACTTTTTTTCTCAGAATTGCAAGATATAAACTCGCAATTGTGAGTTAAAAGTAGCCTAATAATTCTGAGATAAACTCGCAATTCTGAGAATATATCAGTCTCTCTGCGAGAATTGCGAGTTTATATCTCGTAATTCTGAGAAAAAAAGTCATTGCAAACAAGTCATTTGAGACTCACAACTAAGTAAATGTGGCGGTCAATCTCAAATTTACAGTGTGATTGTAGCCATAGATTCAATATATGGTACATATCCCATTTTCTCCCAACTGTTTACATTATAAAACAGCACAGTATGTTTTAAGTTACTCAAAGGATTTTTGTATTATTGTTTTGTCTGTATTCAGCCGTTTAAATGTAATAAGCTGTGAAAGAGAACTTGATTCGGCAGACTCTTTGTTTGTGTTTATGTGGCTTAAAAAGCATTGAACAATTCTTTAACATCAAGCAAATACCGATTTTCTCATTCATGCAACTGTAAGCAACTATAAGCAGTCCTGCACTGCGTGGGTATATTTACATGCTACAATATAAATGATATAGCAAACCATGATATATGGCATATGGTATTTCGTCATACTGCACAGACCTATGAAGAATTATGATTTTTTTATTATGAAGTAATGCATTTGAACGATCAAGTAAAAATGTTAAGGGTTAAATGACTTCCTTAACCACATCATCAATATGCTGAAGGAAATATATGGATAAGAGGCAAGAAGGACAACTGCTTATCAGTTCTTTAATTTGAGAAGTAGCATTGGCCACTGCCTAGTCCATAGTAGCTACCAGCATAAACCTGACAATCAATACTTCAGTGATATTGTGTGAGTAGAAGTGGAATGCTATCAAATAGAGATCGACCGATATATCGGTTTACCGATATTGTTCCCGATATTTAAGCATTTTATCATTATCGGATATTTTTTTTTTATTTGTCACATACACAATTATACAGATTATACCAGCAGTGAAATGTGTTCTCTGTATTTGACCCATCCAAGTGCACACACACCTGGAGCAGTGGAAAAGGAAAAGCTCCAGCACGGCCACCGCATGTAACTTTTAACAAGATTCACTTGTTTGAAACACGCTGAATTATATTAACATTTACTATAGAACCATTATTTCGCCAATAAACATCTAAATAAATACATCTCTATCGAAATTAATTATTTATTATCTCCGCAAGCGATCGCAGTTTGAGTATAGTTCTGTGTAAATGCATAGATAAACCGCGCTGTCAGCAGTTTTCATAATTTAGAATGACAAAAACATTTGAATAATTCTGATAAAACATGCCAGTTAAGAAATGCAATAAAATACGATGTTTTGTTTGTTATAGCTTATCTCAATATTCCAGAGAATATTATTCAGTGAATTATTCTTCACTCTTTAGTCTATTAAACAGCGTTTAAACCTAAAACTGTAGTTTAAAATGAAGTTTATATGACTTCTGTCCTTTATTTTCTCCATTTGAAAACATTAGACATTCTTTTGCTTATTGTTAATATCAGTGTTGCTGATGATGCTTTTTATAAATAAAATGTTTTTATTGTTGTAATTTTTAAGATAAAATTTTACATGAAAATTTTCAACAGTTTTTTGTTGTTGTTAAGATGACTGAAAGGAGAAAAAACCGAAGTGAAGAATGGACTTACTTCACTCAGTTATTTATTTACTTTATAACAGTAAATAAATATCTGTTCTGCATATCGGTTATCGGGTACATAAACGTACAAATAATCTGTATCGGTTATAAAAAATCAATATCGGTCGATTACTACTATCAAATCAGTCAAAACTAAAGTGAATCAGTCCAATTTTCATGGAACACTTTCAATACAAAGTTCTACACATTTGGTTCACCTGGTCTTCGTTTAGTTCTTTCAAAGATAATTAATGAACAAAGTTCACACCCTAATATTATAATAACAAAATTTGATTTTACCTAAAGAAAGAAAAATCACAGATAAACTACTGTTATCTAGTGTGTATTATTTATGGACCATTTTAAGCCTGAATTTACCCAATTTAAATATCTGTAATCACCACGAAAGTAATGATAATGCTTTCATAAAATGTAGTTGTGAGGAGAGTGTTTTTGAAATTACAGACTGTGATGTTTTATTTTAAAATGACAACAGTGCTGGCCTTTTGCAGTGAACTTGGCTGATAATAGGGCTGGATGATATGGCCAAAATTTATATCACGATATATTTCTTAATTTCGGTTGATACGATATAATTCCGATATCGATATGAATATTTAAAAAGCCTCAGAAAAACTACCAAGAACGCCCACAATGGATGTCTGTACCTACAAACATCTGAAAAATGAATTTGCCAAGTATATAATACCTCCTCCTATAAAACTATATAATATTTTAGAAATAAAAATGGTACAAATCAATTAATATTCACTTTTTATTTGTATTTAGCCTTCACAAACAAGAAATGTGAAATAAACAAACTATCAAATAAATAAAACTCTGACTCACCGTATTAACAATAACATATTTCCTTTTAAACTATAACAGGCTGATTATTCTGATAGATTGAAATGACAAACAAACTGCTTCAGTTGAATATATATCATGAATATGATATAGTGACTGAAACACAACCCATTAAGATAAACAGCTCTCCCTTCAAAGATGTTAATCTGAACAAAAATCCTGATTTATAAATCGCGCCGTCGTCTGATAAAATAAGATAAATACATAAGATAAAGACTATAGAGCTGTGATTTCGGCTATACTTGCATGTAAAATTAGAGAAGCAACATTGCTGTGTTTTAACTGAAAGCGCAGCTTGTTTCAGCCACTCGCGGAACAGAGCAGACACAGAGAGAGAGGTGTGTGCGCGCTGGGAAAGAGAGACCCCGCGCTCATGCGGCAGTCCGCTTCAGATGCATAATATTTTCATTTGCTACAAGCAGGATACACAAGAAGCATGTTCAACTCGAACTCGGACACGCAGACAGTTGTCGTGGTAGGCTAATAAAACGCCATAAACAGCAACCGTTCGCGTGTTTGCGCTTAAGGCGCATCTCGCCCCTGTTCCCGCTGCTAGTCGGCACCACCCTCCAGCACATTTTGCAGAGCACCGAAACCTGAAGTTTATCAGATCTTAAAAAGCCAAACCACTTCCACACCACTGAATTAGTCTTTCCTCTCTTATCAACTATTTTGTCTGCTTTCTCCTTACTTGTGGAAGCTCGTTCAGTCACATCTGTATTGCGGTCGGGGGTACTCATTTTGTAGCTAAAACTTGCCGTGCCGGAGCTTAACCAACTACTGCTGAGCGCTGGCTGTGTGTCTGTGATGTACATCATCACGCAAGTACCTAATTCTGTTCTGCTCTTTCTGACGGCTGCACCTTGAACGTCGTTCAGTGACAAATGCTAATGTATATCGAAATATCGGAAATGGGTTTAAAAATCATATCACAGTTATTGAAAAAAAATTATATCGCGATATATATTGATGTAGAATTATTGTCCAGCCCTAGCTGATAATAATTGGTGGTCATATAATTGCTGTCTCTACACAATTTATGCTGTTTAGAACAAGGTTATAGGTGTTATTAGAACAGGTTAAATAGAGCCGTCAGTCTCTGTGCGTCACTTCCTTTACTTGCATCTGCAGCAGGCCTCTTGCATCAGCGGAGGCTTCCATCATTTACCCTCGACCATTCCATCACAGGGGAACCTCCTCATTCCACCAACAGAGGGAAATCGCTTCCATCTTCCACCTCTTCTCCTCGTCCTCCTGCTCCTCCCCTTCCCCTGAACCCACCTCTCCCTGCCATTCCTCCTCTCCCTCGTCCTCCAAAACGGCCCTGCTTCCTCTGACGTTCCCTTTCCTCAAACTCATGCAGGTCTGCTTTAGCTGCATCAGAGAGCTCTGAAAGGAAAGACATAAAAATATAGACTTTTTAGATACAGAAAAATTAAACTGTTGATTGTTTAAGACATCTTATCTAATAGTTCTTATGAAGGATCACTTTAGCATTTTTTGTCCTGCTTAGGATAATGATAATAAACTAATATTAATTTAATAAAAAAAAATATTATATTCACTTACATAACATTGGGAGACAGACAGTTTTTTTTTTAAACAAAGTTTGGAATTTTACCGTCACAATATTAACCACCAAATTTAAAATTACATCAGAAACATGAGCTAAAAAAAAACATAAGCACAATAGATAAAGCTCAAATAATATTTTCTGTTAACTATCACAAAACAACAGCCTTCACTGATCACCTTCTGAACAAATGATGAATAAAAATATATTGGTAAATCTGTACAAAAATGATAAGACTTTGCTCATGAACATTAATTACATTATGTAATTAATAGGGCTGTCAAAGTTAAATTCATTTTAACGGCACTAATTTTAACAATGCACGATTAACGCATCGCATATTTTCTGTTTGACCCGTGGCAAGAAATGGAAATGCACAGTGTTGCCAACTTAGCGACATTGCAGACCCCTTTAATGACTTTTTTCCCTTCAAAAAAGCGCCCAAACCTTATTTAGTTTCTGAGAATCGCCGGTATAGCCGTGCGAGCACGAGGTCTTGCTCTTGGGGGCAGTCGTGGCCTAATGGATAAAGCGTCGAACTTGTAACTCGAGGTTGTCGGTTCGAATCTTGGCTCCTGCAGGAATTGTTGGTGGGGGGAGTGAATAATGAGCGTTCTCTCCACCTTCAATACCACGACTGAGGTGAGACCCTTGAGCAAGGCACCGAACCCCCAACTGCTCCCCGGGCGCCGCAGCATTGGCTGCCCACTGCTCCGGGTGTGTGTGCACTTGGATGGGTTAAATTAGGGATGCACCGAATGTTCAGCAACTGAAATTGTTTGGCCGAAAATAGGAAAAAAACTCTTTCGGTGTTCGGCCGAAATAAGCAACATAATGACGTTACGCGAACAAATAGAGGTGCGCACTAATGCAGCAAACACGTCTGCAGTGTGGAAGCATTTAAAACTGTCAGAGAGAGAGAGACGCAAAAATCATTACAAGTAGAGGTCGACCGATATGGGTTTTTCTCTGGCCGATGCCGATATTTGGAAATCAGGGCAGCCGATGGCCGATATATGATGCCGATTTTTTTGGCCGATATGTGTGGCCGATTTTCTTTCTTTTTTACTTCATCTCATAAAATCTAAATCAAGTAATAAGAAGTAAAGTGATACATAAAATTGCTTAAATTAAACATTTATTATACAAAAAAGCCTCTCCAATCAGCGCACTTGTATAATTTAAATAAAAAATAATGTATACATTAAATAATAAATACACAACAGGTAATCAAAAATCTAGGGAAAAATTTTTTTTTTGTGCACAAAAACTTACATAAAATAAAAATATAATAGATAAAATAAACAAGAGTAGTGTTACACAGTAGCACCCAGCAAAAAACACAAGCCAATAAAATAACCACACTTTTATTGAAAGAAAATTGGACAGATCAATTTATTAATATTAAATATCAATGTATTATTTTTATTCAGTTCTATGCAACAGAATCAGACATAACTGTTGTTGTTGTTTTTGACTAATCCAAATAATGTATAGTCCTGCAAACAGGGTTTATCCTTTCTCTGCGGCGGAGGAGGAGGTGGTACCATCCTGATCATGTGCACACAATGTACCCCTTCAACACTTTTTACATGCAATGTATTTTAGGTTTTATAATAATTATATGATTGAAGAAAATGACAATTATAAAGTTATGTTTTATTTTCTCTCTCCTAATGTTTTATTGTTATTTATTTTTAAAATAGCCTCATGAAATGTTTTATTTTTCTCTCAGAAATTCTGTGTTGTGTATCTGTTATCCAACGAAGGCATAAAACATCAATTTCATTTATCTTTAAATTATTGAAAATGAAACTTTTTTTGGCAAACAAAGGGAATTTACTATTAAAATTAAAACATGTTAGAAATGTTGTGTGATCATTCCTTAAAAAATAAAGTTTTCATAATTTTAGTAGTAGTAATAGTATGTACATTCTGCTGAACAAATATTTCTGCTGCAATGTCCGGAGCAGGGTTTAATAACCCACTTCATAACCAACAAGGCACGTGCTGTGGTGATGTGACAATAAAAGTGACAATTGGATTGACGGGTTGCCGTGAATACCTTTACATTTCTGTGTGTATATGATACTGATATGAGGATAGTTTTACTCAAATTAAATGGTCAAACGCTCATAAAGAGACTCTCAGAGCAGTTCTGGAGATGTTTGTGTGTTTATGTCCTCATTGAGATGTCACGTGCTTCAGAGTGTGTGTGTGTGTGTGTGTGTGTGTGTGTGCGCAAAAGGAAAACGCGCGTCTCATAAGCTGTATTATCAGCGCATGTGAGCAGAGCATAGCGGGGAGCAGATCAGTGAAGGAGATCAGCTGTACCACAGCATGTCACAGCACAGCAGCGCTACTGCAAACAGGAACAAGTACAAGCATACTAACGTTACATAGACATTTCTTGTCAGCGCGTTATTTGAGCGGACTTAGCTTTTCCGGTGAGCATGATCGGTAACTGATAGAGAGAAATATTGAACGGAGCTTCACAGCGGCGCAGTGATGACAGCTGAGGGAGTACTCTCTACAAAAATTTAGCAGGCAGAGGGGACATCACCGGGTTATCCGTTGTGCCAGTGGAATGGCAATCTGCTTGCCGCACAAGGCAGCGTCACGTGTTGCTTGCAGACGCGCCTGTATATTAATCGGCCTAATTTGGCGCAATCGGCCGATGCCGATTCATTCAAAAATGCCGAAAATCGGCTTCTAATTACAAGCACGAAACACCGACAGCGAGAGACTGCTTAGCGCTGCATCTAATGTCTCCGATGAGAAGAGGAAGGGTGGTTGTTGCTGGTTACTGTGATGATTGAAATCACGAAATGGCCTCAAACGATTAGTAAATAAACGACAGAATGTTATGTTTTCTAAAACATGCACGAATTGCATGAATTCAAACAGTGCTGCACGAGCTCGCGGCGCCAGGGTTCAAAGTACAAAGCGTTAGGAAATTCTGCGCTGAAACACTGTTACTCATTATTTGCTTATTTTTATTATTTTTTAAAGGCGTGTCAATGTGATACGTGTGACAAACATCTTCCCAAATTCGTAATGAGATATATCTGAGAAATATCTGCATGCTGTTGTCAACAAAAAGAAGCACTGAGGTCTTCCTGCGTGTTTCCGCCAAAATAAAAGCTCCATCAACATTCAGAAATGTTAGTATTGTCATTTTACTGTTGTTCTGTAAAATAAAATAAAAAGTAAGACAATAATAATGCTAATTATAATTACCATACAAAAGCTGTTTTAATACATTTACTATAACATTCACCAATAGTGTTCAAATTGGGATCTGTAATATTTTCTAATGTTTTAAAAGAAGTCTCTTCTGCTCAGCAAGGCTGCATTTATTTGTACAGTAAAAAATACATGCCTGGTTCAAGAAGGGGGTCTCAAAAATGGCCAAAAAATATTATTTTACTAACTTATTAATTTTAAGTTAAATTGTGCTTTGTTGGTATAATGTCTCATAGGATGTATAAAAATGGTCAGTGTCAAGTACATTTTTATTTTTTTGTAAAGCAGGACAAAACAGTAAAAAGCAGATTTTGGCTATTTAATTTATGCAATAGTGAAAAAGAAAAGGGCAAAATAGGCCTACAAGGGGGAGATAAAAAGGTATTCGGCCCAGTGTTTTCTTTTGTTCATTTTTCATTTCGGTGCATCCTTAGGTTAAATGCAGAGCACAAATGTCACTGCTGGTTATATTCTGTATAATTGTGTATGTGACGAATAAAAAAATATTATTTCTTCTTCACACACCTCTCTCTCGCTCTCTCTGTGCGTCTGCTCTGTTCAGCGAGTGTCGGAGAGGAGCTGCGCTCTCAGTTAAACACAGATATTATGTTGCTTCTCTAGTTTTACATGCAAGTATAGCCAAAATCACAGCACAGCTATTGTCATTATCTTATGTTATAAATCAGGATTTTTGTGCAGATTAACACATTGGAAGGGAGAGCTGGTTATGTAGTGTTAATGGGTCACATTTCAGTCGCTATTTCATATTCATTCCGTTGTCTGACAACAGAAACAGTAAAATATAATCAATGAAAACAGTTTTATTGAGAATTTAGCTGCATCAAAATACAATGTGTATATGTATACATTTTGCATTGTTCAGAAGAAGTGAGCTGGCTTGTGTGCAAAAATGTAAACAGGTTTGTGTGAGTAAATCGCTCAGTGCAAAGAAAGAGAAGTAATGGGAACCTTGTATTTATTTTTTCATGTGTCTAATAGACATGAACAAGTTCTTTGAAAAACATATATGACCTTTGAAACATGTCTAGTCTTCATGCTCTATGTTGACTATGATTTCAATAATAATAAACATACAATTGCATAAAGCATCCATATTTGTCCATACCCATGTTGATTAGAGTATTAAAAACTTGAAAAGTATTAATTTAAGGTACATTTAAAATAAATAAAAATGTGCGATTAAGTTGCGATTAAATATTTTAATCGATTGACAGCCCTAGTAATTAATTATGTTGCGTAAACCAGTAGCTCTATCTTACTGACTGAAAAGACAACACAGTTAAGTGTAGGGATGGGTCATGATGGCCTAATCAAATGGAAGACTAGTCAGTCACAGTGGTGTGGCCAACTCATAGAAATACACCATAATTTTTTACAAATGCTGTAAAAAAAAAAACTTAAGAATAATTGTCAGGTGCCTCAAAACAAGACTACATGACATTTTTAAACCTATAACAGTAAAAAGCTGCATTTTTTAATGACTAACCTAATGTGTCTGGGATGTTCCTCCTTTTACTGGTGGCATCAGACAGTCTGACCACTGTGTCATCTTTGCGCTCGGTCTTAAAGCGCAGACGGCCGGATTCTTCAATATCTTCCTCTTCCTCATCAGACTCCTCCTTCACATCGGCGTCCGGTTCGGCCTCAGCTTCTGGATCATTTTCATTCTCCACCTAAAGCATAGAGCACACACAAAACATCAGAATCACGTTGTGACTTTAAGCATCTCCATGAAAGATAGGAGCAAACATTATCTGAAGCAGCCAATCTTTACCTCCTCTAATTCTGTGACCTGAGAGCTGTCCTGCTCCTCAGTTTCCTCCTCCTCAGGCACTTCCTGTCGGTCAGTCTGCTCTTCACTATACTCAGTCGGGTATTCAGCCACCTGTGAAGAACAATCAAATATTTACTCCATTCAATGGAAATTCAAGCAGGACATGAACATCAGGGCTAAACTGATCTCTTGTACATCATCCACTGAAACACCTGCTGCGGAGCGTGTCATAGGTCGGCACTAACAGAACCTGTTCAATGCCAAACACGACACTGATGAAGATAAAACATTAGAATGAAGCCAAATCACTTCTGAATGAAAATGTTAATGCCACATCTGAGAGAGAGGCCAGAAAGGCCTAGTGCAGCATTCTGAATTTGGGGAGAGGAGGGGGGGGGGGGCGCTGAAGGGGAGTCTTCCTAAATTAGCATAACAGTAGGAGCCCAGTCTCATTACTATGCCTTATTACCATTCCTGCTGATATTTGAAATTCAATGAGATGTAAATGTTTGACATGATACACAGAGAATGGGAGATAAACATGCACACGGCTCAGTGGTGGTGAAAATATCATTGACTGTGTTGTCTTTACACACACACACACACACACACACACACACACACATAAACAGACAGAAAGAAAGCTCTGGCGCACACATAGCTCACTGACAGGGAAAATATCATCATCTGACTCGGAGCAAATTCTCACACACGCTCGAGCACAGAATGTACAAAAGCATCTGGAGAGACGGGCACACACGACTTCTGCTGACTACCTTGCTGAACATCACGTCCTCCACCACAGGTCTCGTCCCCCTCCTCACACTCCTGTGCCTGTTTCTGCTTCTGTAGCCACCACAGGTCCCGTCTCCCCCTGCTACACCTACAGGTCCTGTTTCTGGCCACCAGTCAAAGCCTACTGGGCCACCAGTCCATTCCCTCTGCTAAAGTCCACATTTCACTCTTTAAATTGAGATTTTGTTTTGAGTGTGTGAATCTGAAAATGCTGTAATCAACCCAACACGCTAAACTTAGGGATCTGAAGTAGAGGTAGAGAAGTATTGAATTACAACTATCCACCCAATATAGTCATGTTTGCTGGACATTCACAACAAATACTTTTGCTAAATAGCCACGCTGTGTAGCCTTGTTTTGGATATTCAAGTGATTTCAAATTTACCTCATTGTACCAGAACTTTGGAATCAAACATCTAGTATACTATACAGTAACTAACATATGTTACTGATGTGAATAATGTGCATCAATAGATTACATTAATAATAATAATTATATTAATAATAGATAACAATAAATTACAAATACATTTCAAAATTCAGTCAAGCTGTCTGTATTGACAAGGTTTTGATCTAAATACAGTCGGTTATGTCTTACATTAAGGTAAAGAGGCAGGACAAATACTTAAATACATAATTTTTTTAAATTCATTTTTAAAGCTAGGTCAAAAGCAGTGGCTCATTACCTTTATTTACTTGAAGGCTCTGCATTGTCCAATACAATATCCGAATACCTCTTATTACAAGATTTTCTGTATTTCTGCTGTAATTATGGCAAAGCTGCTCGTTTTCTTGCTTGTTAAATTTTATTAACAAACTGAAAGTATTTATATTTTACACTTATTAACCACAATTAATTTTGTGATTCTACTTTCAAGAACTGCATGTTCCTCAAAAAAAAACAGTAGTGATAAGTAAAAATATATTTATGCTTTTTAGCATTTTAATTTAGAGTTAGGTTATTTTAGTATATTAATAACAATTAAATATCTTAAAGTCTATCCCGGTTGGATGTTTGCTGAGGTCCCCAGCTCCCTGGTTTTAAACCACTGATCCAATGATTAAAGAAACTGTACAACCAATTTTAATTAGACTTGTTTTTCAGTCAAACTGCCACATGTCCTACTCTTCATTTTCAAATAACAACAAGCTCCCCTCCTCTTAGCTTATTTGGGACATGTCCCACTCTGCATTTTTGTATAAGTCTGTTTCTTCACTGCTCTCTTGTGTAAGTAACAAAAACAAAAAGCAGTTTCTCTCACTTATAGCCATGCACATATTAGACTCTTGCCAAGATTCCTATAGCGACTAACTTTTCACCTTTAAGCACTAGCACATGATTCAATAGCAATTATTATCAGAGGGCACCTTTTATAATGCATTTAGACAACACAAATTTCATTGCTGTGGAAAGTCAACAGTGCTCAAGCAAACTTATATTTGAAGAGACACTGTTTTTCCAGTCATATCCTTGAGAAAATGAATGCTGTATGCTATTACAAAACGCTCCAGGTCATTTTGCTATTGTGAATCCAGATCTCAGTAGTAAGAGAATAAGCCTTTATTATAATGTACAGAAACATACCAGACAAACTTGCAAAATGTGATGCGAGGCCTAGGCCTCTGTGCACCTGTCAGCACTGTCCTGGATGCCGATGATCAAGCGATCACATGGACAGGCAGAATGATCAACGACATCTGTCCTGCATTAAAGATCAATGAAAGACAGAACTAAAGGAGCAGTCTGATGAGTCTTGACTCCTGCAGGATTTTATCAGTCTCTGTCTTTGTGTAAAGTGACTGACCCTGATGCTTCATGAGCACTGCTCGCCAAACTGTTTCTAAGCTCTGGACTTTTTTTGTGTGTGTCTTTGAACACTGAAATAAAATGTTGAAAAAAAAGATATTAAGAATATTAATATCTTAATATTAACTGTGCAATTAATTGCATGCGATTCTCATGCGCATCTCGTCAGTAAAGCCGGCTCCGTGATTGGCGGTAAATCTCCAAGCTACGCAATATCACATTCAATTATGAACGATTTGGTACGCATGTGTCCCAAAAATACAGTATTAATTTTTTTCTTCTGGAAATTCAAATATGAAATGCCGTTTTGACAGTCTTTGGTGTGGCATGACAGATCGCTGTATAAACTCTTTGGAGAGCCACTTCTGGGACGGTTCAGAAACATGCTGGTATAAACCCAAAACAAGCATCGACTCGAGCGGCCGCGACCAGCTCAGGTTCCTGTGTCTCAGCCGGGACGCGCCGCACACTTGTGACGAGCAGAGCGCGAGTGAACGCGATCATTCCTTCCTCCGTACTACTAGTTTTAACACGAATAAACATGACTGAACATCTCATGCCTCGTGTAATTGCTCAATCAGTGTTTCAACCGCGGAAACACATCAACAAAACAGCGTGGAAATAAAATGTCACGTAGCATTTCATTTACCTCAGCAAGTCATCAGTGTCCACAGCTCGTTAGTTCACTAGAGAAATGAAGTCTACAGAGGAGCATTTCGTGAAATATTACACCATATATTTTACTAACCCTGTTTGACTTAAATATTTAATGTATGTTTAAATTAATCTGTTATGAAACATGCTATGACAGCCAGTGTAATTGAATATACTTCAACAAATAGCCTAGAAATTGTATTACTTAAAAGTTCAGTTAAAAAATTGTATTATGTGTTATTTACATGTTTGCATACCATTTTTTTAAAGTTGAGTGTTGATCAAAAATAAATAGTAATTCAATTTAAGTTTGGGTTAAGTTGTTAGGCCTAATTGTAACCTTATAATGTAAAAGGGCTCCTTATAGTTTTAAGCATAAGCTGAGGTAGATTTTATCACTAAGAAAATGTAAACTATAACTGAATGTATTTAAAGAAAGAGCAACTTGTTCAGTAAAAAAAAAAAATAAAAAAAGAGTTTAGTTTTTCCCCTGTACCAAAATCACACCGAACCGTGATGTTAAAACCGAAGTACGTACCACACAGTCATATTTGTGTGCCGTTACACCCTTAATGAATAGTCATTTTTAGTAGGATAATTTCAATGAATTAGTTCACAAAACTGATCTTAATGATTTGGGTCTCAAATTCTCATACCGCATACAGTTCTCATTTTTGGGTGAATTGTGCCTTTAAGATCTAAGCAAATAAAGAAATAAACATGTACAAGAAGCACACACCTCATCAATCATGAGGCCGTGTCATGCTTGCTAAAGACTACTTTAAAGAAGGTCAATAATCTTTTCACATACAGCCAACTTTATCAGATCCTGTCTGAGAGCTCTTCCCATTAGCCAACATGGATTGGCAGGACATCAGCTGAACAAAGACTGTGAAAAGAGTCTCACCCTGAACAAAACCTTGAGGCCTGGGGTCACAAAGCATGATGTGTCAGGCTGCAGACGTGGAGGAAATGTGGTGGGGGATTACGGAGAGTGTGTGTAAGCAATAGAGATAGCAAGAGAAAGCGTTACTTACTTGAAAATCATCATCCAGCGGCTCGTCGATCTGTAGTTCCAGCACTTCATCTTGATAATCTTCACAGTTCTGGTCTACTGTGTATTCCACCCCTTCATCTTCTCCTTGGTACTCATCTCCCTCATACGCCCTACCCAGAGAGAAACCCGGTTGGCCGCCCTCTGTCTCGTCATAGGTGTATTCGGTAAATCCACCTCCATCAGTGTCTGTATCTTGAAGGTGGCCAGACGTGCCCAGACCCAGTGTGGCATTTAAACTCACAACCTCACCTGACCACTGGATCACAGACACAAAGACAAGCTTGTGTTAAACTCTGGACAATACAGTGATTGAATTTGTTGAACTTGCCCTTGGGTTACCACAACAACTATATTAGAGACTGAAGTGAAGCGTGTCATCTAAAATTGCTATTTTAAACTTTTTTTATATTGCAAAAAAGAAAGCCGTTTGATTAGGGCAGAAGGTGTCAAAGTTAGTTCAATGTCATCTCTAATTATGTTATGGATGAACTGCTCTATTGATTTTAGAGCACTGAAGCTTTGCATAAATTATGGGGTGAAGGCAATTTTGACCCCACAAATTGAAAAGTGAACGGTTTAGGACGGTAGTGCTGTATTTTATATAAATTTTAAGCATACATTCTTCTATGCAACAATAATAAAAAGCAACAAGGGGAAAATACTTATAATATACAGGTGCATCTCAATAAATTAGAATGTCGTGGAAAAGTTCATTTATTTCAGTAATTCAACTCAAATTGTGAAACTTGTGTATTAAATAAATTCAATGCACACAGACTGAAGTAGTTTAAGTCTTTGGTTCTTTTATTTTCCTCTTGATTGTTTTGATTTTGGCTCACAAGCACACCAACACCATTTAACAAAAACCCACCAATTCACTATCTCAACAAATTAGAATACTTCATAAGACCAATAAAAAAAATGTTTAGTGAATTGTTGGCCTTCTGGAAAGTATGTTCATTTACAAAATCATCACAATTCAAAAACATGAACCAAATACTTCTTTGGCAAACTACTTCAATGTCTGGACAACTGTGCATTGCATTTTGAAGGCTCAGGAAACCTTTGCAGGTGTTTTGATATTAGCATTAGCATGTCACCATATTCTAATTTGAGTGAATGGTGGGTTTTTGTTAATTACCAAAATCATCACAATTAAAAGAACCAAAGACTAAATACTTCAGTCTGTGTGCAACTTTTTCTGAAATAAATGAACTTTTTCACGACATTCTAATTTAATTGAGATGCACCTGTGGGCTATTTTGGGATACTTCAGACTATTTTTGCACTCATAAACATAAAAAGCATCTCATCTTTAGATTTAGCAAGCAGTATCAACCGTCATAACTTAGATCAACTATAATTTTGTCATTTTAGAAGATCCGCAATTAGTAATTTGACAATTAACACAAAAGAAAAGACCATTTTGTACATTTACATGGATATGAGTGTCATATCGGTCTTCTAAAATAAATATTTTTAATCTACATATAGCCAGGGCAAATCAAAGGTGTCACCATAATGTGATCATATGACCAGACATGTCTTGCAATTTGGCAGTTACTAATAACAATTACATTTCTTCATATTGCACTTTCAGTCAGTGCTCTAAAACAGTAACATAAAAGTACTTGAATATAAAACAAGCAAACCAAGCAATATAAATCACAAGCACAAAAAAGGTCACATTTAAAAAACACAACATTACTTACTGCCTTGTATTTAAAGACAAAAAAACAACAAAAAAGGTCTATCTAGAAACCCAATTCTGTACACAACAATTGAAAACATATCTTAGTAATGAATTTTCACTCATGTCTCTTGTCTAAATGATCCAACATCTTATGTTTTTTTTTAAATGCCTACCTAGGATTGTTATTTGTATGTTTTTGTTAGGGTACCTTGCGTTTTGGTCCTCTTCATCACTTTGTAAGAGGTCATCGTTTAGCTCCTCATCTGACATCTCTGAGGGGTTCTGTAGTGGACAAAAAAAAAGAATCAATTAAAAATCTTCTTGATATTTTGGTGAGATTGTTACATATGTTGTTTGGCCTTATAAGTCTTGAATATTAAGTACACCTGCTGGAAACTATTTATGTATTCCTATCAGTTAAGATTGCTTAAAAACACAGAAAAAGGCAGCAACTGAAAGAACAACAGCAAAAAAAATTAAGTTTAAGCAGAGGGGAAAGAAACTGGCAATGATGGAAATCACTTTACCTTTTTTGACGACAGCCAATCTTCTTCAAGCAAGTCTCCCTCCTCCAAATCACTGTGAATTGATAAATATATGATTAAAAATATGGTTTGTTCACAATAAAATCTCTGAAATGCCTGATACCATTTCAGCAAAGCAAAGCAAGATATTAAAGCAACAACTTAATTTGATTTGCAAACACCCCCATGGCAACCAATAAAGTCTATATCTATGCTGGTGAGATTCATTTTGAATGCTATGAAAGACTCTTGCTGGAGTGCTATTGTGCTTCTGGGAAACTGATGCTCTCTTTATTTGTCTTTTTCATTCTAATAGAGACATAAAAAATAAGCCAGCAATGAGACGGCGAAGACTTACCTTTCCAAGTCGTCATCTTCTCCTCTCCGTCTTCTTGACCTTTCAGCCCCAGGCTTATCATATTCATCAAACTCATCATCTACATGCAGACAAGAGAATGAAACAAATTAGATTTTGTGTAATGTTTAAATAATATTAGATGCTCAGCCCTAGCATTTAACACCTTAAGATTCTGTGCTTGAGAAGTTGAGATGTTAGGGTTCAAGATTATGAAGCCGCACAATTTCTCTTCAAAGCAAATATATTAGTATTAGAAGAATATGTCTAATCTTAAAGTGACAGTACATCCAAAATCAAAACTTATGTGATGAGTGATGACTGACTTGCCCTCGTGTCATTCCAAACCTGTATGACTTTCTTCTGCAGCACACAAAACAAGAAATTATAAATTAAGTATGTTGGGAACCAAACAGGCCGGTGACCACTGACCCCCATAACATAAACAAAAACACATTTCTTAAAATATATTTTTTTATGTTCCACAGAAGTCAGTCATAGATTTGGAATGGCATGAGGGTGAGTAAATGGTGACCATTTTAATTTTGGTTAGAACTATGCCTTTACAAACAAATGTTTTTTAATATAATCAGCTCAGTTTTCCAGAAAAAAAATTATCCAATACAAATGTTAATTGAAAGAAGCCACTGGAAGATTGTATCAAGCGCAGTTCTTGTAATATTTATTTTTTAGGCCGCTCAAATACCAAAATTCAACATAACTATGTTCATTGGTAAGCACATACAGGTATATAAAATCAGATCTGCACCCTTGCAGCTGACAGTGATGTACTGTGGGATTGACAGGAACTGGCCCTGGTCTCTGTAATAAACCACTACAACACACTTGATATGTCATCACGCCTACATTTAACACACAAATCGGACGTGTTATTACAGAGTGACAAAGCTATCCAGTTTTTATTAAAATAGAGATCTTCTCAAAACACACCATTTGCATCTCTGGCCTGGATAAAACAACAGTAATGCTGTTTGTAGAGGCAGCGCTACAGAGGTTTATATAACCATACAACCCCATGGTACTACACACAACAATCCTTCATCCACCATTTCAATCTCAAAATCACTATCCAAGTAGATATTTTATTCGTTGCATTTTGCATGTAAACACACGGGCTTCGCATTCATTGCAACCCTTCAGCTAGCGTGTTAGCAACCGCAAATGAGAAGAAATAAGTAAATGCACGTCTGCTCACGACTCACGATCATTAATATGACACAGCATAGAAACAAAAACATCCTAACAGATAGTCGTGACATCAAGGTAAACTGTGTTCAATCTGTAAAGCAACAGCAGATCTCAGAAGCTCGGCAAATTATGAAACAAAAGCAGCTAACGTTACCTCGTTAGCACTAGCTGGGAGCTAAACTAAGTGTAAATTAATATTACATATATATCATACCCCCGGCATTGGTCGCCATAACCCAAGACTGTGTGTTATCTTGGAGACGCTGGTATCTCTATAACGTCGATGAGTGCATTGAAACTGGTTTAAGTGCAGAGCTTCAGGCCGTTAGCTAAGCTTCAAATCTTCTCAGTCTGAGCTCTGAAAACATCAGCACAAGAATCATGGCGACCGGACCGAGCCGCGCTGCATCATGGGTATGATGAGAGGGGTGTGCTACTCTCTACTCTACAGGACTTGTTTAGCTTTACCGTATACTCCAATAAAGGTGAAGGGCAGACAGACTTCAGTTTGGCGTGACAGAAATTTGCTTTAAATTTAATACGTATCTTTTTCCAACTTAAAGCCGATAAGCCCTAATGAATTGTATTTGTATGAGTCCTATTCACAAGAAGTGAAGTATTCAGAAATGCATCCTCCATCAGTGCTTGGCTTGTTGATCAACGGGTGTTCAGGGGTAGGCTAAAGCTTTGGGTCTCAGTATAGGTTACAGACAAAGCAGACTGAGGTGATGATTAAATCAAATAAGATCAAGTAGCAGCTGTTAGTAAACGTTGCAGATATTTTTTTGTACTGGATAGTGGATTATGGAGGTTGCAATATACATTTCATAACATTATTTCAAGATTTCCAAATTAAACAAACTCTAAATTAAACAGAACCTCTTCATTTAACAAACTCTTTGAGGTAATTTAATTTAGGCTAATGGTATTTACAGAATGTGTTGCGCAAGCTGAGAGCAGCTGCATTACTTTTTCAGTAAAGTGGGGATGAATTTTTCACTGATTTCATTGTTGTGTTATTTTCTATAGATAACCTTGGCAGTGGCAGAATATTTTTGTTCTCAATAGTACATATCACCCTGACTATTCTACATTTTTGACTGATGTTTGCACTACATGTGATTCTTAAGTATGTCAAATTAATTTCAAAATTCAGTTTCACTAGTTAGAGTTTGGGAAGAATTAACTAACAAAAAAAAAGTCAAATTTGAAAGTGATGAGTCTCACCAAAAGCTCAAGTTACTTCATCACAGCCTAATTTAAAATAAACACAAAGAAAAATGTTACATTTGATCTTTACCCCAACTTTTGTATTTATTATTATTATTATTATTGATCATTAGCACTTAGTGGAACAATTAGTTACACTAGCAAAGATTCGGTTTTGGCTTTAGTTTCAACAGTGTGCAACTGTAATATATATATATACATACATAAAGATCAAATAATACAGTGTTTAGTAAATAAATACAAATAATTTGTATCATATATTTGTTTGTGTATTGTAGCTACAAGTTCATGTTAGCCATCAAAATGCTGTAAATTGGCCAAAAATCACACAAAGCATTTTTTTCTTAAAAAATATAATCTTTAATAATTTAATCATATATTATTATGAAATAGCAACAAACTACTATTATTTTATTATAAACTATTTATCTTAAAAATATAATTAATATAAACAACTCAAACTGGATGCATCAGCAAGTACACTATTGTTTGGTGACGCAAAGCAGACAACTAAAGCTACGGTCGCGCGCAGAGTAGCTATTATTATGATGACGTTTCCTCCTCTCTTCTCTACGACTCGAGAGTTTATATCCATATCTGCAAGAGTAATGTCTGCATGATAAACCTGATTCATCCCCACCTCCGATCATATTTCTTTGACTGCGTTTCCTAAAGATGATTTAGTCTCTGCATCCATCCAGGGAGTCATTCAGAGGTTATGGTGTTTGGGCTGCTGTTATTGGATATCATGCTCCAGTTCGGGACGCCATTGGTCTGCAGCTTGTCAGTCTGCGGCGCGCTGGCGCTCGCGACGCCGCTGCGCAGACAGTGCACGACACGCGAGTGGCCAGAGAGTGTCTGGAGTCTGTCTGAAACTGATAAAAATGGTGATGGAGTTTACCCAGAGTCTCGCTCATACTCATTAGAAAAACAAAGGGAGGCAGAGCGGAGTTATACAGTCGTCCAACACTGTAGTCTGATCAGCTTGAAAACTAGATTCTATTGTAGCGCATTTCTAAGTTTTATTCCATGTTTTTCACCATTAATTCACAGGTAAGATGATCGTGGCGGGGCGCAAATCTTTTTGTCTGATACAGTCTGCCGTTGTTATGGTGATTGTGTTGTTGATGAATACTTAACTGTGCGATGTTGCTTAATCATGGCATATAGGACGGCGCATGTAAACCGCTGGTCGGCCGCAGGGTGGTCATTTTAATGTGATTACATGTTAGCGCATGTCGTTCGGCGGGATGAAGAAAGAGTTTATCGCGATCATCTCTTCAGACAGATGACGCACCTGTGCTCACGTGAGCACGGTTTCTCATTAACCCCATGAACTCGAGATGCCAAAACACTGTGCTGCGGTGTGAGTATCTATCAGCGTGTCTGGACTGTATACAGCGCGGTAAAGAGCATGCCAGCCATGCGCCAATCAGCTGCTGTTTATCAGCAATTTATACGCAATTGTCTTTGAGCGTGAGATTTTCGCTTGCGGTGGATAACTACGTTTTAATTCCCCGTGGTTTGGCGTTTAGACTGTTTTCCAAGTGAAAAATAATAATGTTGGATTTTAGGCAGCCTAATGGTTAGTCTAAGGACAGTACGTAGACTTCAAAGGCATTTGGCAAAACTACTGACAAAAAAATAAACGGCCAAAAGCTGTAATCATACAAAGCTTGTTTTCCTCAGCTCGCATCCGGTGTCAGTGCAGCTCAGTTGCGCGCGTGCCTTGGATGGTCTCGTCCAGAAGTGGTTCGTTCCCCAATAGCTGGTGTGGTAACGCATTTAATTAAATTACATTTATTTGTCTTTATTAAAACATATCGCAAGTCCCAAAATAATTTACCAAAATGCAACTAGTTTTTTTTATCCTACAAAAATATATGGAAGACGGTGGCTTGTTGGAGCAAAGACGAGAGTTATTTTACTAAGAGTTCTGTTCATAGTTCAAAACTTGCATTATAATTTTAGTGAATTTTATAAAATACGTTATCATCATATTTTTGATCCGTTTTGTAAAGTGAACAGACAAAATGAACTATATCATGAAGGACAGATTAATTATTAACTGATTTTAATTTGAACTGAAAATGATTATTCAGCTAAAAGTTATTTATTTATTTTAAACATGTTTCATAAATGTCAGGTTGGGGCATGAGGTTTATATTGGGGCGTGTTGTTTCATTGGGAAAATATTACAAATAGGATATATACAAATTATATCAACTGCAATATTGAGCTCAAAACAATGGTTTGAGGTTATTGTACATTAACTTTCACTTGTGTGTTGTTTAATTCTTATGTGTTTCGTAATTGTTTTAATTTAGCAGAACAGTCAATAAGAGTCTGTTTAATGGTTCCACTGTAATGTGACAGCATGCCCTACCACTAAAGGTCAATGTGTGTTCAATAACCTACACTTTTCATCAACAAAAAATTGTGACAAATATTCAGTAGCTTTTTTGTATTGCCAAAAACTATAATGTATGTGCCGAAACAGCAGTTGACTGCAGAAAATACTGAGAAATATTCACTGGAGTAAAAGTTATGAAAACTAGTATTCTCCTTTATAGGCTACCTTATTTAATAAAACATTATTTTTGAGGCATTTACTTAAGTAGGCTATTTTTATCATATTTTCATTATACATTTATCAATTATTTTTCTATTATTTAAAAGTTACCAATTGATTATTACATTATTCTCTTTAGATTATAATCATTAATGTTAATCAAAATGCAGTGCACTCTGTGAGGGTTCATCTGTGGTGTAGATTAAAAGTTTCAGATTAGTACGGGATTGCATACTGTCTTTTGGATTTATTGTTTCTTAACTTAAATTTACCTTTAGGTGTATCTTTTGGTCTTACGTTTTTTTGAGTGTTAGGTCTGCTTTCTTCCTCTTAAATAGTTCTAAATAGTCATTTTTTGACCTGTTGAATGTTCGTATTGGTTCAGATTTGAAAGGCACCATGAATATGTTGCCCATGTGGCTTGGCTTTGCATGCTCATGCATTTAGTTTTAAAGCAGACCGAGACATCTCTCTTTGATATTGATATCTAATAAGCAGTCATAGGACTCAGCTTTTCAGTCATATGCTAAACAAGATGGCTGCTTCACGGGAGGCACAAGGCTATACATTGGTAGATATAGTGGTCCCTTTATAGTATGTTTTGTGTCAATGTAAAGTGTCTTAGTTAAAGAAATTGGGATACAGCATGCACACTATCGTGCCCTGACCCAGAGGAGTTGTGCAATTAAAAAAATATCTAAGCAAATATAGGTTACAAGTTACAGTAATTGACTTAAACATGGGTGCAGGTATGTAATTATAATTAAGTATATTATCTAAACACAAGGATTCAACAAATAAATATATATATATATATATATATATATATATATCTTTGAAGGTTACACAAGGTTAGATGTGACCCTTGACCACAAAAAGTGTCATTTTATCGAAATAGAGATTTATAAATCATCTGAAAGCTGAATAAATATGCTTTCCATTGATGTATGGTTTGTTAGGATCAGACAATATGCGGCTGAGATACAACTACTGTATTTGAAAATCTGGAATCTGAGGGCGCAAAAAAATCTAAATATTGAGAAAATCGCCTTTAAAGTTGTCCAAATGAAGTTCTTAGCAATGCATATTACTAATCAAAAATTAAGTTTTGATATATTTATGGTAAGCAATTTACAAAATATCTTCATGGAACATCATCTTTACTTAATATTCTAATGATTTTTGGCATAAAAGAAAAATCAATAATTTTGACCCATACAATGTATTTTTGGCTATTGCTACAAATATACCCCAGCGACTTAAGACTAGTTTTGTTCTCCAGTGTGACATATGTGAAATTATTTTCTAATTTATTTTGTAGCGTATAGATGACATCAGGTTTGATAAGTTCTGTTTATGTATAACTTGATTAAAATAAAAACGCATTATATGACTTTTAAAAATTCGTCTAAATGCCATACCGCATATATAATGTGTTATGATTAACAGAGAGCAAGAGCTTCATTCAAACAAAACTTAAGATATTTGTGATATTTTCTTTTATTTCCTTTTTTAGACATACAATTTTCTAATAACACATACACAAGTTTCTTTAAATTTTTGCAGTTTGCTATATTTAAGCTGAAGACTATTGAAATTGGGCACTGAATGACTCCTATTTTAATAGTAGTAACTGTACATTGATGTAAGGTTTTAAGTTATGCTTTTTCATTAATGGTATTTGTTAAATATTTTGTAAACGGAGTATTAATTTTTGGTGCACATGGTTAGTTTAGAATAGGTGTGGCTCACGCCTAGAAATCTGTCTTTTTTTAGTTGAGTATTTTTGTGGCCTACAGCACAAACTGATGGGCCGATATGTTCAGTGAATGTGAGCAGCTCGGTGCATGCAGAAGGAGTTTGTTTTGCCTTGTACTTGACTCAGGGGTTTCATTACTGTAATGTTTGATGGTATTATAAATGCTTCGCTGCACACTTCTGTATATCAGTTCACCTTACAGGCCTATCAGTGTCCAACCTCAGTACTCCATGTTTCCACTGGTCAGGCTGTGTGTGTAAGTGTGTGTGCATGTTGCTTTAGCTCACAGGCCCGTAAAACATTTGTTTGTAATAATGATTGGTTTTTGAAAATGAAAAATTTGCCGTGCACATACACAAACTATTGGTCAAATTATGTTCCTATAGTATTTCTATTCGAAGGTAAATTTTGTATTTATTGCTACATTTATTTAAAATGAAGAATTATGGAATAAAAGTAATATTTGTATTCCATTGCGTGATATCTGTAAAGAAACATTTTTTTTTTTTTTTACAATTTTCCAACATAACGTCAGGTCTGTTGACTGAAGTGTATTTGGAGTGTATTAGCATGGCTGTCATTTTGCAATAAATATATATTTGAACTTTTATTGATTTGAATTCTTTGTATTTGGGCTTTCGTTATAGGCAGGAGGAAAACATTTCTGAAGTCTCCTGATGACCTCTTGGAGCTGTCACACACTTAAAGGTGATACCTGTGTCCTGCGGTTGTGCTGCCGTGCTGACGGTAGGTTTAAAAGGGCATTTCCCACCCAGTACTCTGTGAAGCACATTTGGGCATGTCATGGAGAGAGAGGTGGAACGGCAGGAATGCAGAGAGGTGTGCAAAGGTGCGATTAAGAGAGCCTGCAGGCTGATGAGTGTGCATCAGAGAAGCTAATGCTAACCGAAACGAACCTCTGTTTTTCTTTGTCAGATGTGACGTTTGAAATATTGCTGAGTAATCGCACTTTCAGCTTGGCACGCCAATCATTTCCAGTACTCGCTTCTTATATGAATTTCTAACTGATTTCTTCATTGAACACAATGATTAGACAGGTTCATTAACAGACAGGTAAAAACTGCACAGACAGTCTGGCATGGAAAAAGCCTAATGTTTGAATGTGAAGGTTACAGCGAGACTCTTGAGAGATAGAGACTCTAAAAGTCATTTTTGTGACTTCATACGGATGGTTAAAAAGCTGTAGAAATTAGAAATGATATCTCTTGAAATTAAGATGGCAGCCATTTTGGTTGTAATGTCCAACAGCGCCCCCAGGTCTCTCTATAGCTCTTGTGGAGCAAGCTTATGGATTTTGTGTGTGAAAGAACAAGGCTCTCACTCTCCTGCATTGCTTGCATATATTCAATATCAAAGCCACAATGGCATTTTAAAGGGATCACTGGCAGGCAGCCAAAACACAGAGCCTCTCTCTTTGGTGGCTGTCCTGGCTTACTTGCTTTCTTCCTTTTACTCATGCCCTCGTGCTGATGGTAGCGTAACGTCTGACTCTTCTTAAAGCTTTACCCAAGTGCTGGAGCGAGACATTGGATGTATTAGGACAGCTGCCTCCATTTTAGGGAGGAGTTTTGCAGAGGAAGATGGATTCCCTTTCCACAGTACCAGAATGTGCAGCGTGAATCAGTTCTGACTTGAGGCATCGCCTGCAATATTTAGCTATGTTTTGTCATTCAATATTCATTTGTTACCCAAATTTGATACGGTTTCCCGAAATTTGCTTCGATTGCATTTGTTGTGTTTATAGGAAATGATATCGAATGATATTGATCGTGTTTTGGGTGCCTATTTACCAGTTGAAGCAAATGCACTTTTTTATCGTTCTACTTTTGATTTTCTGCATAGATGTTATTGTGACATTTCTAGATCTTACTTTTTAGTTTGTTTGTTTTTCTGGCCACGCACAGAAAGATTTTAATCTGCTTTTTAAACGCATTTCTGGATTTGATATAAGTAACATGTTTGTTAGTTAGTTACAAAACAAATCATAATATCCAAATAAAATGTGCCTTCAGGCCCTCGGGATTTTACTGGTAAATAATGATGTGCTCTAATCCGCTGTGAAATGTTATTTCTTTTATTTTATTGTACATTACTCAGGCATATAACTCTGCTGTGTTTAGTTTTTTCTTTTTTAAACCCCCAGGTTGCAAATTAGACAGAGACCTAAAATGCAAGATACCTTTGACCGTGACATATATTAAATTACAGAAAGCTTTAGCAGGATTCAAACATTTTTGGTCCTAAATTTTAGTCGTTCGAGTGTGTCCTTAACTTTGTATTTATTATTTGAATATTTTGAATTCTTTATTCGTTCTCGTGCATTAGAATATTCTGTTAAATGATTCTTATCTCTATCATTAATTATCTCTAAAGCTGATTGTTTCATTGTCTCAGTATCTGTGTTGTGAACAGGACAAATTAAAATACGTGCACTTTTTGTAGATGTTCATTGAAGCAAATAAATTTAGCAAAAAAATAATATATTTTGAAAAGTGTTTTCGCATCATTTTTGAAGCATTCCTGTGATTGTTAAAATTATTGTTTGTCAGTTTGTGTAAATACATTAACTGTTATTATTAATGTTAAGTAAATGTAATACAATTATTTTAAATTGCTTTTATAAATCAGTGTTGTCTTCTATTCATGATGTAAATTTAAGTTTCATCGTGTAGACTGAATTTTTTTGGAAGTGTTGTGTTTATTGTTATTATTGGAATAAAAAAACATTATTTTAATTGCTTCGATATAACGGTGTTTATTTGTATTGATAAAAAATATTTGATGGATTCATGTGATACAAAGATGATATGAACGAGACTGGTTTGCAGTGTAGAGAGTGTATAAAGCCCCAAAGAGGGCATTGACAGTGTGTCTGTGTGTGTCCGCGTGTTGCAGGGTGGATTTGTGCTTCAGTATCTGAGGAACACAATGTTCTGGAAGATTCGGCCTCTTGAGCGACCCATTGGCCCTGAAATCTTGCTCGCACCAGGAAAAGCTTTGAAAATGCGAGACTTATGAGGGGTGTTTTCGTGATTATTAGTATAGCTACATTTAGGAGAAACAGTATGAAACGCATTTTAAGTTTGAACATAACATTTGTAAAACAAATTGTTTATTGGAATGATTTGCGTTCAAATGTGCCCTGTGTGTTTGTATAGCACTTGAGCGCTGATAATATATAATAAACGTTTAACGAATAAATCTTTGAAAAGTGTTAACAGTTTTAATACTGTATAGTCATTTTGGATATACTGTGCGGGGACAAAAAAATTAATCAGTGGGGGAAAATACTTACTGTTTCAGTGCTGTAGAGGTTCTAAAATGTTGTTTGCTACAGTTTTGAAGACGTTTTGTTGTGCAGGTTTTTTTTTTCAAAATATCAGTGAAAATGCAAAAATGTTATGTAATGCTGCAGTGAAATTCACATCCTTTTGCTCAGGAATATGTTTGTGATTTGTTCTACGTTTATGTATACTGTTTTGCTTTTATATCTGCATAATTGTCTACCCTGAAAATATTAGCACCATGTACTGATTTTATACTTTTTCACAGAAATATTCAAGAGTACTGAAGGTTTTATATATTTTTTTGAATTTGACATGAATTCGTTTATGCATAAAATGTATTAAATGACTTTAAGCATGCTAAAACAAAACACGTTTATTGTCTAACTGTCGCTGATACTTTGTACAAGTTATAACATTCGTTTTGAGAATTGGCACAAGAACTTCATGTCATCATGTCAGTCCTTTCATAGCATTCACAATTATTTGAACCGGATAGTAAACTTAAGATTTGATACGCTGGCATTGGCCAGTGATTAGCTGATTCAAGGCTATGCCAGATGAAATGCCAGTCACCGCTGAGGGTAGTTCATTTGGTTTAATTTATGAACTCCTGCACATATGATTGGTAAGTCCTTGTATTTTACTGATTCAACTCTCTTTCTGTTTAGGTGTGAACATTGAATGACTTTTTAAAGTGCTGTGTCCTTGTGCATTTTATTCCTCTTTAATGGCTTTTCGAAGTTGCTGATGCAATTTGCGAGTGCATTATATTACGCATTGTTCACCCTGGGTGAATTTTAAACTCTTTTTCTATTTCATTTGGATGTTTCAATCAGCCTTTAATTCAAAAGCTTAAAATTGAATAACATTGTTCAGGCTTTTGTGGAACTCAAAAACAATAATTTTCAGATGAATTCTGCTTCCTTCTCTCATTGCAAACAGTTATATGCATGATGTTATTTGTTCACTATTTATTTTAGTTTTTATTGTTATATGCATGTTTCCTAAGCTGTGTGGATGATTTATTACGTTTTGAAGTAGAAGTAGAAAGAAGGTTTGTTTATTCCATTTCACCCTAAAGGCATAGTATTTTAATGAAATCTCATCTCTCTCTCTCTCACTCACTCACACACACACACACACACTCTTTTCCTTTTCACAGCTGCTGATCACCTAATGGCCTTTTAATTAGTCTGAATGATGCCGACGAGTTCCTGTATGCCACTATTTGACAAAATCACTCAGAAACGCACAGCTCTATGTATGCGGATACGTCAAATATTGCTTCATATGTGAGAAATATGTCGTTAAAGGGTAATCTTCATTTGTTCTTTTGATACCGCCATTCTTTTTGACTTTCCCTGTCTTTAGCTGTGTATACGTTTGCCTATAAGCGCTGTTTTGATTGATCTTAAAAGGTAATGCTCAGATTTAACCTTGACCCCTATTTTTATTCTGTCAGGTGTTAAGGCTCGCCAACCAGTCAAAGCGTTCAGACTCATTAGCAGTTCTTTCGTTTTGATGCTGTTCTGCTAAAGCATGTGTTGATGGGTTGAAAACCAAATGAACAGGTCACAGTGATTAAAGGCCAAGTGGTTAATCCTAGCAAAGAGTCTGTGACACAAACACCAAATGAACACTGCAACTCTTCGATAAGAAAAGAGCCGCGATTAAGCACGCAAACATCCCAAATATCAATTTCACGTCTGATCTCCCACTGACACTCAACGAGTGAGAGTGCAGGGGTTGCACCAAACAGGGCCTTGGCAATAGTATCATGTTATCTCCTATCAATTAGTGCCTAAAGGGGATTAACCCCTGCAACACAGAGGAAGCTGATAGGATCACTGTTGAATTGCAGGGGTCACCTGCTTCCCTCATTAGTGCTGACCTCTCTCTTTCTGTTTCTCTCCCTCTCTCTTTCTGTCTGCCTCTCTGTCTGTCATTTTTATGTATTCACTACTAGTTTAATAGAGGAAGTAGACTGATAGGTTTTTGTGGACATGTTATCATGAATGTCTTTTGGAAGGAGGGTTAGATATTCGGTGATTAGTCATGTTGTGTTATGCTGCTGTTGTTCAGGTGAGAGTGAATCAGCAATGTATTCAGAGTTGACAGCATTTCTCTTATAACAAGGCTAGCAGAATGAAACTCACAGTTTGAGTCTGGCTAATGTTGGTGTATCATGGCACACAGAGAATAAACTGCTCCTGACCTTACTCTATATTCATGGACCTGTGCTGGTGTTAGAGTCTAATCAGGAAAATTTGATTTTATAACAATAACTTCAAGTAGGCTTAAGCCCGATCATTTTTTTGAAAACTTTCCGGCCACATTAATTTAAATGAAACAATCATCAAAATTGGGGTTTCTATGTTTTATATACTGCATGGTAGTTACCATTTACCCGTTTGTATCTTTTAGTGCTTTTTTTAAACCACTAAAGGATATGAGATACACAGATCAGAGAAAAGAGAAGACAAATTAAACTAAAACATTGTCAAACATGAAATATTCAATGCTTCCAACATAGTATAACTGATTCAAACCGATATATCTGGTTTTATGAACTGTTTCATTTCTGACTTTGAGGATAGCCAATGACAGTTTAGAATGCTAGAGTGGCACCTGGGGTGGCCAATAAAATTGATGTCTCCTGTGAATAGATGATGAATTAGATTTTTTTTGTGTGTGTGAAACATTCCTTCTAAAGATGCTTTCTTTGTGCTGTATACAGTGAATTAAGGTTGCTGACATACATTTCCGACTATTTCCTACTAAAACATTTAGCTAATTCTGTTATTACTTGCTTCTTGTTGACCTTGTAATAATAGAGACTATAATATAGTCTATAATAGAGACAGTTAAATATTTATACTTTAAAATTTTCTTTTTTTTCAGACTGTAGGACCATTTTAAATGAACTTGTGTAGTTAAGAAAAGGTGAACAGGTGCTTAAGTTACTATTTGGCCTTGTTCATAAAATATATATTTTAACCTAAAATCTTGATGTTAATAATGAGTGCTTAGACGTCAACTACCCGAATATCACACAAAAAAATGTTTGTTGTCACATTTCACCCAAAACTCAAAAGAAAACATAAGAAATTTAATTTTGCATTACACTAAAGAAAGGTTTTCATTGCATTGTGACATTATTTTCATAACAATTAAGCACATTTGCCCCTAAATTCTCATTACTGTAATAGTTACAGTAATAGTTTGACCTTACATCCATCTATTCAAAAGGTGGATGTCAAAAGAGGTGTCAACTTTAATACTAATAGTTTAACTGTAATTAACATTAACACTTATATATAGCAGTGCATTTGTGTGCTCATAATTGGCCTCTAGTTATGGCAGAAAGTTAATGAAGAACAACCTGTTCCACCCGATCCATGACATTTTGGAGTGTCTGTGGACACAGGAAAAGAACATTTGTAATTTATCTTAGCTGCCAGTATTTTTTAAAACAGTGTTTTTTTAAACACTCTTAGATGTTCTCTGCAGCAAGATGGAAGACTGTTTTTATATCTCTGAATTTTGTAACGGGAAGTGCGGCTTGAAATCAAGCTTCATTTAAATGTTTAGCACTAAGGATAAAGTGTGAGTTTTTTTATCTTTTGATTGATTATCAATACGATATGGTAGTAAATTACCTTATAAGGCTAGAAAGATCTCCGTCCAAATTTGTAACTGAAATTACCACTAAAAAAGAAAACTGCACACTCAAGAGTCCATTCCAGAGTGCACATATTTTAATGAGTTTTTAAAAACCAGAACATAATGTTTCATTGGTGTTTGATTTGTGCTATGAACAGTGCATGTCTCACAAAAAAAATATTTAGACCAAATGTCCACAACACCTCAGTTTTTCCCCCAAAATGCCATCCAAATTTAGCCACTTATTTGCTGCTAAATCTTTAACAAGCAGTCCTCCATAACAAGCAGTCTTGTATAAGCATGCATAAATGTCCTCTCAATATAGTCAGAAAATCTACCTTCAACTGTAGCGTTATTCCTCACATACTTATTTTGCAGATTCTGATAGCTTTGGAATGTGTGTATTTGTTTTAATTATGTACAGAAATTGTCAAAAGTTCTTAATGAGTGAATAATTATGCCTAAAATGAAACCCTTTTTCAATTCTTGGGTTACTTTATGAGCCACAGGGAAAAATATCCATGGCAAAAATCGTCTCGGGTTACTTACGTAACCCTTGTTCTCTGAGTAGGTAACGAGACGCTGCGTAGCTTTACGCATTGGGAACACCCCCAGGTGTGACGATTGTCTGAAGCCCTTATAGAATCACGCCAATACATTGGCTGATGGCACGAGATACCGCCCCTACGTCATACGTGATTGACATAGAACCCACGCTCGCGCCATCTTACCCCTCAAATTTTCCTGTCCAAGAAGCAGGTCGACAGCAAGAGGAGCTTGGCAGCGGACGCAGCGTCTCATTCCCTACTCAGAGAACATGGGTTACGTAAGTAACCCGAGACGTTCTCTTTCACACCAAGCTAACGTGCTGCCAGATCTGGCCCAATACAGACCAGAACACCAAAAAAACACAGCTGGCTCAAACAGAAAGAACCTGGGAACCAGGAGCTGTATTCACATAAAGGTTATAGAACCTCACAAAAGAATTTGGAGAGGACCAACCTGCCGCCATACAAATGTCCTCCAGGGGAACCCCTCTAAACAAAGCTTGAGAGGAGGCCACCTCTCTGGTGGAATGAGCTCTGATATCTAGAGGTGAAGGCAAATTGCGCACCTCATAGGTCAACGAAAAAGCATCCCTAACCCAGTGGGATATTGTGTGTTTAGACGCGGCTAGCCCTTTGCGGACTGAACCAAAACACACTAACAGCTGTAGGGACTTACTCCACTGGCTGGAACGGTCCACATACATCTTCAGGGCTCTGACAGGGCAGAGCAGATGAATATCATCGACCTCACTCGAAGAAGAGGGAGAGAAAGCCTGCAGCTCTACCACCTGTGAACGAAAAAACGAAGAGAGAACTTTGGGGACATAAACAGGCCTAGGTCTTAAAAATGCCTTGACCAGACCAGGAGCAAACTCAGTGCAGGACTCGCTGACAGACAGAGCCTGCAGATCTCCCACATTCTTAAACGAGGCCAACGCCTACAAAAGAGTAACCTTTAGTGTCAGAATCCTCACGGGAGCTGACTCTAGAGGTTCAAAAGGAGGCAACAGAAAGGTCCCAAGAAGGGAAACTAGGAGGACGAACCGGCCTCAATCGCTTAACCCCACGCATAAAGTAGGACACCAAACAATGTCTACCCAGCGGGACATCGTTTGATTCCCTTCGAGCAGCGATAGCCGCAACGTAGACTCTCAGGGTGGTAGCGGCCGCTCCAGCCGAAAACTTATCTTGTAGGAACTCCAGGACTGAACTAACCGGGCAGCTAACTGGGTCTACAGCATGAACCAAGCACCAGGATTTGAAAACCTTCCATTTGGAGGAGTAGAGCTTCCTAGTGGAAAGGGCCCTGGTACTATTAATGGTCTCACGGACTCCATCTGAGAGATCAAAAGCTAAGGGCGACCTATGATCGGCCATACCCACAACTTCCAGATCTCTGGACGTGGGTGTCAAATTCTGCCCTGAAGCTGACACAGCAGGTCTTTCCTGACTGGAATCTCCCACGGATCGCCCTCCAGAAGGGAGACCAACTCTGAGAACCACGTCTGGGAAGGCCAGAACGGGGCTACCAGGAGAAAGCGGACTCCATATGTCTTCACCCTGCACAATACCACTGGGATGAGCTTGACCCTTCAGTCCGGCCAGGGTGCCAGCGCATATATCCCCCCAAAGGGGGCATTGGGTCGATTCCTAAGATGCAAAGAGGTCCACCTCTTCCATGCCGAATCTTTCCCAAATCTGACAGAATTCCACTGCTAGGTTCAGGACCCCTGGGACATGGACCGTTCTCAGGGACAAAAAATTGTCTTGTGCCCAAAGAAGAAGCTGGCACGCATGCCTGTTCAGGGTGCGCGATCGGGAGCCCCCCTGGCGATTGATGTGAGACACCACCACCATGTTGTCCGTCCTAACGATGACATGAGAGTGCGCCAGGAACGGAAGAAAGCGAGTGAGAGCTAGATGAACCGCTCTCAACTCCAGGCCATTTATGTGCCAGGCTAGGTACTTGCCTGTCCAGACACCGCAAGCCGGCCTTCCCTCGAAGACCGCCCCCCCCCCTCACCCTGAGAGGGAAGCATCCGTCGTTATCATTTGGCGACAGCAGACTACCCCCATACTCACTCCTCTCCAGAGAAAATTGGGGTCCTGCCACACTAAGAGGGCGCGGAGACAGGCGTCTGACACTCTTAGTAGGCGGAGGGATGGCCAAGAGGGGCGAATACCCAGGGATTTCTTCCACCAGAGGAACGGTCTCATATGGAGCAGCCCCAAGGGAAGAACCGGTGAAGCCGCTGCCATGAGGCCTAGGAGCCTGCAGCACAGGCCCACTGACACGCGACGGCCAAGCCTGAAGCGGACCGAGCACGATTGGATGCTTTCTACACCAGCAGTGGCCAGACGGGCCTGCATCAAGTTTGAGTCCAGACAGACCCCCAAAAATGTGGTCTGCTGGGCTGGAGTGAGCACGCTCTTCTGGCCTCTGTAGAGGGAGTAATTACGCCTGCGTAGATCTAGTATAGGACGCAAACCCCCATCCTCCTTCGGGACTAGAAAGTACCGGCTGAAGAAGCCGCGGTTTAGGTCCGAAGAGGGGACCTACTCTATTGCCCCTTTGAGCAGAAGAGAGGAGACTTCCTGTTGTAGGACAGAAGCGCATGGGGGTTTGGGGGTTGCGAGCAAATTGAAGTGTGTAACCGAACTGGATTGTACGAAGAATTATGGAGTATGGAGGAAGGCCGACAGAGGTAGCGGAGTGGAACATGTCAAGGGGGATACCAACACGTGGTCCCCGCTCTGAACATCCCCCTGAAGGGAGGGACATGAATCCGGCCGGAGCAGAGGAGAGCTCACAGCGTCCTTGTGCATGAAAGCATGACCTAATGAGGCCGTAAAGGAAATAAGGACGCTGGGGGAAAGCGCTGGGCGTCCCTTACCGCATGTACAATATCTGCAACCTGCAGCAACTCTGAGGGCAGAAAACCTGAAGTGTCTCTTACCTCCAACAGTCGCCGAAGAGGGGAAGTGGCCTGTGCTTCTCGAGATGTCACTAGCGGCGAGGATGTTGCACTTGGTGGAGGAGAGCATCTCCGAGATGGACAGATACGTTTTAGCGGTCCGTCGCGATCCAATGAGGTGGGGGAAGCTATGCTTAGTAGCATGAAGGGCTAAGTCGGTAGCCCTGCGAAGCTCCTTAACAGCTTCAGGGGTAACACTGTCCCTCTCATCCATCTCCTTCAGTACCTCCGCTTGGTAGGTCTGAAGGATGGCCATAGCGTGGAAAGCCGTAACTGCCTGTCCCGCTGCCATATAGGACTTACCGAGCAAAGCAGAGGTGGTTCTACACAAATTGGATGCAAGGAGAGGGCGGGACTTCCATGAGGAGGCAGAAGTCGGCGAGAGGTGCGCAGCGAACGTGTCCTCGATTGCCGGGACTGCGCCGTACCCCTGCTCCACAGAACCAACGAGGTTGGTGAAGTCAGCGGCCGCCGCATTAGTGAGGCAGGAGGAGAAAGGCTGCTTCCAAGATCTGGAAATCTCTTGATGCAGGTCAAGGAAGAAAGGCAGCTTTCTCCTCGCCGGTCGCGAACCAGAGCCACTGAGGAAACGCTTGTCACGCTTAGATGAATGGGACTCACTCGTCCGGCCAATCTAATCTCAACTTCTCAGTGGCGCATGCCAAAACATCCACGAGCTCCGTATAGGCCGGAGAAGGCCACGCCTCCTGGCCACTAGGCGTGAGAACGTCGAGTGACGCGGCTCGGAAGTCCTCAGAGTCGGAGGCCGCAGTATATAAAACATCCTCCAACCCGAAGGAAACGGCTCCCCGTGCCTCCAGGCTGGGTGCAAGACAGCCGCGAGAAAACTGGACAGGAGAATTACCGCGGTAGCACCCAGGCGATGGAGAGAGAGAAAGTGAAAACTGCTCACTCTTCATAGCCTTGAGCTCCGCATCCGAACTCCAGGCCGCGGCTTTGCGGAGGCCTCCAAAGCAGCGCGGTGGGGGAGAACGGCAGATTCTCAATCAAAAAATGCGAGTCTAGCACGCAAGGTTTTAAGTGTAAAATTCTCGCAGTACTTGCAGTTAGAAATGCCAAAGATAGCGTCTCGTGCATGGGCCAAGTCCACACATCTGACGCACTTACCTTGCTGGTCGCCACTCGCGATGAGGCGAGAGCACGGCAGTTGGCACTGACTAAATTCCATTCCTCTCACCGCTAGAAGAAAGGAGAATAACAATTCCACAGATGCGGTCGCTGAAATGGAAAGAATCCCAGACTAAAACGTCGTCGAGAAATGGGCCAGAAAAACAGCGAGAAGGGAACGCTTCTGAAGAGAGGAAAATCTGAGGGGTAAGATGGTGCGAGCGCGGGTCTATGTCAATCACGTATGACGTAGGGGCGGTATCTCGCTCCATCAGCCAATAAATTGGCGTGATTCTATAAGGGCTTCAGACAATCGTCACACCTGGGGGTGTTCCCAATGTGTAAAGCTATGCAGCGTTATGTGAACATATGAAAGAGAACAAAGGTGTCATGCAAGGAAAAAACATTTACTTACTATTAAATTAACAAAACCACAGCTAAAACTTTTATGAGTGATAATTTTCTAGCTTTATTATCTATCTAATTAATAATTATTATTTTATCTAATTAATAAATTATCTAGTTTTACTACCATCAGTATTTCATCAGTTATCAGTATTTATCTATATTGTCCAACCAGTAAACAACATCACAGTAAATACATTGATTGATTTTTCATGATGAATGAAACATACTAATAAATGTCCAGAATATGTGTGACAATATTTTGTTTACTTTTTTTACCAGTAAGGTAGACATTATGAAATGCCACAGTCTCTTATGTGCTCCATTATAATTTGGCTTTTGTGCTTTCTGTAACGTCAGTGATTGTGTATGTTGTGATATAAGTTTCTAGAATGCAGAGAGGAAGGTTTGACACTGCCCTTTAAATGATGCAGTCCTCTCTAGCCAATCAGAATCCTTCTTTTTAATGGAAGCATATTAGAAATCATGAACGAAAGACTTTTTCAATTATCACAGTATGTGCTTATAGAAATGTATAACTAAATATTACATACACATTACATGCTTCAACCTGAGATTTAAAAAAAAAAATCTTATGTCAGTTAACACACAAAAAAAGATTATG
Organism: Ptychobarbus kaznakovi; assembly: GCA_027422405.1. Classification (NCBI taxonomy): domain Eukaryota; kingdom Metazoa; phylum Chordata; class Actinopteri; order Cypriniformes; family Cyprinidae; genus Ptychobarbus; species Ptychobarbus kaznakovi. Next base: position 17,526,531 of record CM049798.1, read on the forward strand.
TAGCTATTTTTTGTGCATTTGTCTCTTCATGTTCTCTAGTCGTTTTCCCCCTCCGCTCATGCCGCTTTAATAAAGATGCTGCCGCAGACTTTCATTAACTGGGTGCTTCAGGCAAATATGTAGTAAGAAAACACATGCTGTCTTTGGCCTTCCAGCTGTGTGGATGTCCATCAAACTCCGAAATATTTTTTTTTACACTTCAAAAGAGGTAAAGTAATTGACGTGACAGACTTCTGACATGTTGGTAAAAAATGGCAGCAACTTTCAATTGGCTGTACTTCACAGTCACCTTCAGTGTAACAAGTCATGCAAATTGTCTTATTGTGATTTTCTTATTTATATATTATATGGTTTAGTAGTGCAAATAAAAACAAAATATTTGAGCTAAAATTATCTGTGGACCATTTTATTGTGTTTTTGCGTGTTTTATGCACATATTATATATTATTTATCTTGGTAACTGGACACTATTCAATAGAATAAACACTGCATTAATAACAATTCCTTTCACATTTAATGCAAGATTGAAGACACTTGATTAAACAAAATATTTGCTTTAAAGCATCAACACTATTTTTTCACTATATTTACATTTTATTTATATATATCTATATTTATTTTTTTCATTTAATTTATTTATATTTAAATAATTTTTTTTTATGTGTGGTTATAATAATCATAGCTTTTTATAAAAAAAAATATTTTAGTAGACTATCTTTGTGTTCATCATTGCAGAAAGGTGAAATTTAAAATGAAATATAAGAATTGAAGTGAAAGAAATTATCAATTATACCAACTGTTTTACACCGCAATAGATTTTAAGGTGTAAAAAAAAAAAGTTAAGTGTTCTATGTCTGCACACTTTTAATATTGGAGTGAATTCGGCTGTGCTGTTCCGCAAGGAAAAAACTAAAGATAATCTTCCTCTGTGCAATATGGTAAGTTAATAAAACTAATTTTAGCATAGAAGACTTGGACAGTACCCTCCGCAGCACAGGCCTCGCAGACTCATCTGTGTCTGGTGGAAATAGCCTAGAAAAGAGAGTTAATTATTTCCACCCAAACCCAAAATGCCTCTGTCTCTCTCTACACAGATTGGCTTGTGATTTGCATGAGGATTTTGAGAAGCTTTTCAGTATGTTTGCCATGTCTGTCCTGGCTGTCTGTTTAAACAGGCCCCGAGTAATGAAGAAGAGAAGATGGAAGGAGGGAGGGAGAAAAGAGGAGGTGTGCTAAACCCTGGTCTCCCTCCTCAGCCCTTTTGAGATATGAAGGCCCCAGATGGTGTAGGGGTGTGAAAGCAGCATGTGTGTGTGTGTGTGTGTGTGTGTGTGTGTGTGTGTGTGTGTGTGTGTGTGTGTGTGTGTGTGTGTGTGTGTGTGTGTGTGTGTGTGTGTGTGTGTGTGTGTGTGTGTGTGTGTGTGTCTGTGTGTGTGTCTGTGTGTGTGTCTGTGTGTGTGTCTGTCTGTGTGTGTCTGTCTGTCTGTCTGTCTGTGTCTGTCTGTCTGTACATTCGTTCCGAAATCAGGGGTGTCTTTAGAAAAAGAACCCGGCCCTAATGTCATCTGTTTGAGTGGAAGCTTGTCTCTGTCTCTGAATGGAGACAAAGGAGAGTGGACACAACTACGTCCCCCCGCCTTTATCTTTGTCCCCGTTGCCCTCTGCAGCCCAGAGCCTGACACCCAGCACTGGGGGCTTTGATTAGCCAAGTGGAGACACTGGGGGGTCACACTACCCTCTGCCCTGATTAGCCTGCACTTGGCCACTGCTGACCCCTCCTTCTGAAGAGATTCATGTGAGGGTCTGGAGATATTGAGACGGGACATTTGGGAAGAAACATAATGCACCTTGACCTGTCTAGACAAATGGATAATGTGACCTTTTTCACGTTGTTGATATAGTGTTCATATTCTCTCTCTCTCTCTCTCTCTCTCTCTCTCTCTCTTTCATTTTTTTTTGTTAACTATGGTCAATAATTGCACTGTAGTTTGAGGATTTTAGAAGTATGCAGAGAAGTGTTTTTTTCTGAAACTTTTAAACTGGGATCATTCCTGATGAAATTTACTGACACAAGTCAGAAAAAAATTATCCTGTTTCCCACGTGAGACGCCACATTTTCTGTAAGTATTTTTATTAAACGAACTAACGATACTATATATATATATATATATATATATTATTTTTTTTTTGTAGTGCCTATCTTTGTGGGTGGTATTGATAAGAAAACTGTTTAATTTTGGGATAAAGTTTTAAATGACCTTCATAAGAATGTCATATCGAATGCATTATATTTAGATAACAAATATATGGTAGCTAATGTTAATAATATGCTACAGTCTATGTGTCGCATCAATTATATACGTTATTTCTAGTATTTCTTTTATTATTTTATGAAAACAATGATGTGGGTTTCAAATCTAATTCGCACAGAGATGAATGTTGTCATGAACTGTGATATTTTTTTTTAAGGTGGAAGGCACTAAATTGTAAAAACTACATCATTGTCCTTATTTTCTTGTATTATGCTGAGTCAAGATCTCTGGTAAAATATGATGATTGTGCCTTTTGGGAGTTAGATACACAAAACCTGATGACAGGTGAAAAACGTGGTCGCAGGAATATTGCAATTTCAAAAAAATTCTGAAATGCTGGTGTGAATGTTGTGTGTACACAGTGGTTTTCCTTTCATTATGAATGGCTGTTGGCATAGTTTGCTCACTGAAAGTGCAGGAAGTGCTGCTATTGTTGTTCCTGTGCAGGCGGGTGGGTGGGTGGGTGCCTGCACCGCGAATGCTGCTTTGCCGTCATGCAGCAGTTTACTCAACAGATCCAGAGTCTGTGATGGGCGAGTGTTCTGTCAGGTAGGATTCGGAGCGGATTAGATAAATCTGACCATGGAACAGCCGATATGGAGGTGGTTTGCAGGAAAGGCGGGGGTGGTGGGGGGTTGTTATGGGGTACTCTGTGTGGCTGCTCCTGCCCCGCCCTCTAACCAGCTACTCAAAGCCAAGAAAATGGCAGCCGCAGTGAGCTGCCAAGAGAACACCGATTCTCCACCCACCCCTCCATTTCCCCAATCCCCCCACCCATCTTCCCTGCTCGCCTTTTCCCATGTTTTGTCACTTTTGAGGTAAAATTAACTGGAATCTTGTGTCCTTTGCAGTCTAAATGTCTCAAACCTTTAACATTAACACTATCAACGCCAGCTCTTCCATGCCCATGTTTTGAAAAGTGCCCAGGTTTGTGTTAAAAAGAAACATACCACACCTTTTTGTTTCTGTGGATAAAAAAATCGAACTAGATGTTCAATAACTTCAATAATGCATATCAGACACCTCTGAACACTTTCTTCACCACTGTATGTAACCATGAAGAATGTAATAGAAGTAATTTACCTCATACGGGGATGCTTTAGTAAATTAATTTCATGGCAGTCAAAACGTCATGAATGTTTTAATGAAGTCTGTCATATGTATGTCATTTGTGATGAATGGAAGTAGTCAGGGTTTTCACTGCTGTACTCCCACATGGCGGATGATTGAGAGCGGACAATCTGGATTGCTGTTGGAAAATGAGTACATTTGCTCAGGTGTTTACATTCTTTGAGCATGGCTTAGACTGAACTGTTTTAGTGTAGGCTACTGACTGTTTTGTTGGGGCCGTTAAAATCTGCACCATCTATGTCTTAGATTGACTTGAGCGTTTGCAGAATCATCTGCTGCATTTTCTCATGCCTTGCTGTGCCATTAATTCCTCAATTATGTTTTTTATGAAGGCATTTAGATTGTAGTTATGTGCCGTATAACTATACGTTTCTAAATTTGTAGTCAAAAGCATGTAATTTTAGATGATGTGGCAAAGTTGAACTCACTAAAGTGTCTAATTAAATCGTTGTAACCAAGAAACAGTCTAAACAATGAGCCAGTTTGTTTGCCTGTCTTGTGCTTGGCTTTGAGAGAGGCAGGGCAGGTCCACGAAGGATGTAATATAACTCCCCCTGACTATACTATAATGGAGCAGACACGTTGTCTCTGCCCTCTCTGATTCTGAGTCTCTGAATGTATTTGTGTATGTGAGCATGTTAGGAGAATGTCAATGTTATTCTGTGTAAAACATGTGACCCTCCCTATTTTCCAGCTTGAGTTGATGATAAAATGGAGCTCGACAGTTCAAATGAATAGATCATTGCATGTCGGACTGAAAATTACACTCTTGAATGCTGTACTTTCATATGGTGCCATTGAATTTGAAGTCTGCATTTTGTCGTATTGTGCATTGATGTGTCTCACTGATGTTCTTTTTGTGAATTTGTCTGTTTGTCACAGGATAGTGAAGAGGAACAGAGCTGATGTGTCTGCAGAGATGATACAGGTAATATTCATGTGATTGTATGTATATCTCTTTTTACGGCATTATTTTCTCCCTCACTTTCTATAAATTACTGTTCTCTGCTCTTACTTTCTTTCTCTCACTATTTCCATCGTCACTGAAGCAGAACAGATTTTAACTACCTTCATATGATCAATACAGATATATAGCTAATTTTAATATTTGTTGTTGTTTTAATATTTACTGTTTTGCTTAAGTTAACGCTAAAATAATTTCTAGTTCTTTTGTCAAGTTGCTCAAATGATCAACACTGTGATGATACAAAGCTAGACTCGTTCTTAATGTCAGACCTGTTTGTTCAAGCTTGTTTCATTTGTAAAAAGTCTTCTTTAAAGTATATATATATATATATCACTTGTCATTTTATTTGATAAACATGATCTTTATGTATTATCCGGATGAATATATCAAGACATAATTGAGCCTCAAGTTAGATAAATTAGTATTTTGTCTGTATTACAAGTCCAATTATTATTACTTAAAGGCTCATCCATATGCTGCAGAAATACAGATTTTTTATAAGCACAACACCTCAACAGTAAATGCAAATGAATTGCATTTTAGATGCACTCTATTGATTGTATTATTTACATTTGTAATGAGTGCTTGTAGTGGAGGCACAATTGTATTTTTTTATATGCATTGAAACTAAGTTTAAAAATGTACTGACATGTTGTTTTCTATCAGGAAGGAGTTAGCATATACACACATCATTCGCTTAAAATTTGTAGACCTTTAAACTGAATAGAATGTTTTAAATGGATATTTTGTCCTGCTCATGGTTAGTTGGAGTCACGGCCAATTACGTCTCCAAATGTCGTACAGTATAAGGTCAAAAGTCGCCGTGCTGTATTAGAAAGATGACAGTAACCATTCTGGAAAGGTCAGCCACTCAGTTTGTTTCCAAAGACGAAGTGCCACAGTGACGCCTTTGAGCTGATTTACTTTATATTAGATTTAGTTAATGATATGCCTCCCTGTTTAATGACAGAAGTAAACTTCTACATCCAAATGTTCTCAGTTGTCCAATAAGATTGTAAATATGCCCTGGTCTCATTTGCATTGAAGTCAGATTTGAAAGGTTTTGAGTAAATGGTTAATTAGTTGTAATGTGTGGTCATTTTAATAAGAATTTTGAAGTGGTGGGCTTCTCTAGACCCTGACCAAACTTTAAATGTAACACTAGCTCACTTGAGTGATTTAAAAGTACACTACAGTAAATGTGAACATGTCTGTATCAGATTACTTTAATTCTTCTTTGGTTTTTTAAATAACAATACATTTGTTTAGTTTTTATTCAAGGCCAGAAAGTTTACGGGGTTTTTTGTATAAGAAACTTAAGGAGTATATTCAGCACTGCTGTTTTATTAATACCAAATCCCAAGGCTGCGTTTATTTAACCAAAAATACAGTAAAGACAGGGATGTTTTGAAGTATTATTATTATATAAATGTAACTTATTCCTTGTGATGAAAGCTGAATTTTCTGCAATCTTCAGTGTCACATGATCCTTAAGAAATCAATTCTGCTGATTTGCTTTTCAAGAAACATTCTTATTATTATCAATGTTGATTTTTTTTGTTAGTTTTGCTTAATATTTGTGTGGAAACTGATGAATAAAAAGTTTTAAAGAACTTAGTTATTTTAAGAAATCATTTGTAATATTATGAATTTCTTTGCTGTCACACATCCATTTAAAACATCTTTGCTGAATAAGTGTTTTTTTATTATTCTGCTGACCCACAACCTTTGAACCGTAGTGTAATAGAAATTCATCCATGCCTCCATGAGTACAATTGTTTTTTAATATGTATACTATTAAACTTTTTAGGGGACAGCTAAAAACTGTATTTTGTGGTCTCCAAGTAGTTATTTTAAACTTTAGAGTTGTTAATATTTATTTAACTCTGAAATCACTGTTAACGGGTGCACGTGACAGTCACTAACTTCAATGACTGACACTTGTACCTTACATGCTCATTAAAATTTCTCATTAGGCTTTTTTAAATTGGTGTAACCCCTGTGTGTGTGTGTGTGTGTGTGTGTGTGTGTGTGTGTGTGTGTGTGTGTGTGTGTGTGTGTGTGTGTGTGTGTGTGTGTGTGTGTGTGTGTGTGTGTGTGTGTGTGTGTGTGTGTGTGTGTGTGTGTGTGTGTGTGTGTGTGTGTGTGTGTGTGTGTGTGTGTGTGTGTGTGTGTGTGTGTGTGTGTGTGTGTGTGTGTGTGTGTGTGTGTGTGTGTGTGTGTGTGTGTGTGTGTGTGTGTGTGTGTGTGTGTGTGTGTGTGTGTGTGTGTGTGTGTGTGTGTGTGTGTGTGTGTGACTTGAGAGAGAGACAGAGTGAGAAAAAGCAAGAGACTGGAGTTTCAATGCCTCTGCTTCCTTTTGTCCTCTGAGTTGACTTCTTAGGAGCCCATTGCCAGAGTTCCATACATGAGAGATCAAGAGTTACCAAGGTGCTCAGGAGATAGACACACACTCACACTCATTCACTCAGACTCATTTCCTTTGCATGTCAGAGCCCTGCTGGGGTTTCAGTAGAGGTCACTGACACCACCAGTGGAGCTTTCCCCTAAATTAAAAACTAACCCCTGTGTATGTGTGTATTTGTGTGTGTTGCTTTCTGAAAATGGCAAGGTGCTGAAGACGAGGGTCCTGAATGGATTTAAGTTATGATATTTACTATGGAAGTATGTTATGATTGAACTGAATCCATCTTATAACTATATTCTCATTATGGAATATTATAAAGATTAGTCAGGGGATGTCCTGTGAAGCATCTGAAGGTAACATTAATGGTCTTCCACTGAATCTCAGTGAATGTCTTGTGTTTGAGAGTTAAATTTGTTAGGTGTGCACCTGTATCAGATAACTAGAGTTGAGGTAAGATATGAGATGCTCTTTCCCATCAGCTAGCTGCAGCATTAACTATTGTATTGTAACCAGATTAAAATATATTTGTCCTGAGGATTAGCATTCTTTACCATCCCTTTCGTTGCTTTGCCGGACCGGTCTGCATATGTGCAGCAGTCTTTTTGATCTGCCGTGCGTAGTGAGCACCCTGGCTTGGGTCTGGCCATCCGAGGGCCTGGTGTGAAATCGGCCTGATGTCATCCCTTTTGTCCTCCATTTGCATCCCTCACTCCTTTAATGACGTTTCCGAACCTCGCAGGCGCATTCCTCAGTGGTCCATAGGAAGCGTTTGGAGAACTCGGGGCAGAAAAGCACAGTGGGAGTGTTTGGAGTTTGGGGGGGTCGAGGGTGTGTGGATCTTTTGTATGGAAAGCAGATGAGTAGACATCCGTATTCTGATACTTTCCCTCCACATCAGGCTTTTCTGTTGTTTGTCTGAATTGCCACGATATCAGGCAAAGTTGAAGTTTGAGAGAAACTGTATAATTTGATAATGTACACATGAATGGTGCCTTTAATGAAAGCACTCTGACGTGACCAGTAATGTATCTTAGCAGTGTAAATACAACCTGTTATGACTGCAGTTTTCAGTCATTGACAATAGTGTACTTCCTTATTCTACAATCTTCTGATGAGCATGTTTATGTGCACATGATTTGCACATAAACTTCCTTCTGCAGCTTATATGAATTTGAGATGATAGTTGAAGTGTAAATATATAAATAAAGGGTATGTGTGTGCGATAGAGAAAGTTAAATGTGGGTGTAAGGTGAAGAAAGCGAGAGCTGAAGGGGGTGTGGGCAGGACTGAGGACTATTCCTTGCAGAGGAAATGAGCCACCTGCAGCCATGACAGGAGGTTTTGACCTTCATTTGGGGTTTCTTTCTCTCCCTCTGTCTCTAAATCTCTTTCTCACTCTCTGTCTGTCTCTCTCATTACTTTGCTCACACAAACACACATACTTCTGCTCTATAGAAAGCCGGTCAGGGACCTCTCCCCTCAACCATTGGGCATCACTTCCTCATACAAGGGGCACTAGAAAAGAAATGTAGATGAGGCATTGTCATTGAGCAGGTCAGTGCATGGGAAATGCCAGTTGTCTGTGCCCCCCTTCACCTCCCCCCAGAGGACAGGTAGACTATGACCAGATGATTTTTTTTTTTAAATGAAGATCATTTACATATTTTAGGGAAAGTCAAGTTATTGTTTGAGTGACTTACCTAACTGCTACAAAAAGGCATGTATATGTGTGTATATATGTAGTTGAGTGCTTTGTCTGACTGAGATCTAGGCAGCTCCTCCGTAAACATTACTTTGTATCGCCAGGAAAACGTTACCTCACTTTGTCTGTTTATAGACAAATCTCCTGCTTTCTTTTTATTTTGCATGTATAAATAACATAATTGTTGGTCTGCAAATGTGGTAGAGCATTGTATTACGTGGTCTACAAAGTTTGTATAAAGTTTGTTGGTCTGTTAATAATCTAAGATGTTGTATTAGGTGGTCTACAAAGTTTATATGAAGTTTGTTGTACTGCACACAAACAATAAAACTTGAATCTAACCAGATTTTGTTTTATCACAAATGCATTTGTTTTAGCTATTGCATTAAATTAACAATGTATTATATTTTATTTGATCAAAAAGTATAGGCCTGCTTTTCACTATTTAATTTAAATGGTTTAAATATTTTTTCTGAATTTAACCCTAACAGATTTATATTTTGAATATAACTTAGCCTATGGGCTGTTTGTTTTGCGGAACGCTTTTATTCAAAGCCAGTCCCTAAAAAGCTGAAATGTGTATTTCGTCTGTTGATTGAAGGTTATGTTTGTGACTTTTAATGAACAGTGTAATTTTTTATGAGATTCTGGATTTAGTGTTGTTGTTTTCGGTCCGGTTTATAATAAAGCGTCCTGCAAAATAAACTGCAAAAACGGCTAAATGCGTAGCAGCTGTTTTAAACAATACTAACAATGGTTGTTAATTAATTAATTAATTAATGCGTTCGTCAAAAACAGGGGTTGTTCCTATTATATTTTAGCAGGAATAACAAAAAAACTTGTTTTCTAAAAAGCTGTAGCTAGGCCTATTCATTATCCAAAATCATCGTTTCTGTCCCAAGTCTAATTTGCATGTTGATATCTACGTAATGAGAGCTTTTATTATTATTATTATATTTTTGTTCAAGTGCAAATCTTTACACAAGGCCCCAAACATAGTCCCGTCTCTGAACGGATTCCGTTCGTCACTTCGGTCCTGCGGATGTTCTTAATTTGATAATAAATTGCGTATTTTTCTTTAATAAGTATAAAAATGAAAGGAGCATATTTTGTTATGGATAAGCATGGCTAGGATACTGAGATTTTTTTTCAACCTTTTGTGAACATTTCAGTAGCCTAAGTGTGAAGCACACAGGTGAATATTAGATGTACAGTGTTTGTAAATTTGCGATCGATACTTTGAGTGATTTCAAAGGCTAGTTATGGAATAAAGTAAACCGTAAACTAAGCTCTTCTGTGACTCTGTTTCTTTCGTCCCAATCATGGTGCATGGGGCAGGGTAAAGGTTTACAACAAAAATTCGCTGATGCAGAGATTTAAAAAAAGTCAAACAAATAAATAAATAAAAAAAACCACCCAAAGGACCACGTGTTTGTTGGTGGTTATTATATAGGCTTTATGGATATCTGCAATGCTTCTCAAACGCGTTACTGATGGTGCATTAGCGACTCACTCCTGATTTGGTAAAGCTTTGTGTGCCAACGCTGTGACGTCATGTCCGCTGGGCTCTGCTCCATTTGATGAGAGTATGGCACGTTCTTTTCAACCCAAGAGCAAGTTAGTTATTACATCTTATAGTAGAAGCAAATAAAGAAGCTAAAGAGACATTGAGTATTATTATTCTTATTGTTTATTTAATTCTTATCAAGATTTCAGGAGGCAGTTAATTACACAATTAATACGTACGTGATACAAATTATTTACACATAACAAACATTACCTGTAAACACAAAATAAAAATAGCATTGTATTATCTCTTTTTTTCATTTCAGCTTTCAACATAGCTTTATAGATAGATCTTCGCTGATGAGTAAATTCATTAGGTCGTATATCAGATAGAAGGCCATATTGATATGCTCATATGCAATTGAACTAATATTGTTTCTCTGATTCGGCACAGTTCTGTGTTATTAAGCTCGCACTTGAACTTGTAAGGCAAAGTGTGTTAAGTTTGGTGGCTATATAGTCACACACTCTTTTTAGGTATAAAACAAAAAGATTCAAAAAGTAAAAACTCCACAATTTGGTATATGGATACAGTCTGCAACTTAAATCTCGATCATACCTTTTAAACTTTTCTAAACACGCGTGAATATGCCCTAATATGACAATATGCAGCTTTCATGCAAAGGCCCCAATACCGCTTCATTCACATAAAGAAGTTATTGCGATATAAATAAGCAATTTACACACCTTAGAAATCTACTCTCACATAAAAAGCAACACCGGTCATTGGATAAAGTTTTTTCCTTAATATAATCTATATAAATACATAACAAATATGAAGTCAACATTAAAACAGTAGTTTAACATCTGTCATACAGTAAACAGCTGGTTTGCTTATTTTTTATTCCATAGTTGTGTGTGTGTTTATATATATATATATAGCTATATATTTGTTTATATTTCTTTGTGATGTGTTGTGGCGCTGTACCCTGGCTTTTGTCAAGAGTGCGCATAATCGAAATCATTGTCAGAGCTACACGTTTATAGGCAGCATTAATGATCAAAACATACTTTGCTACAAAAGATGATTATATTGCTCTTTTATAAAAACTATGTAGGCCTATGCGATTTAAGACGCTGCGGTACATGTGTTTATTAAGTTAGCGCACCTAGCTGAAATGTTTTGCCCAGGCTATGAAGGTTAATCCAATGTTATTTCGTATATGTTGGGTTAGTTCACATCATGGTAGTCCAACCAGATACAACGTAATGCATTACTGTTAACGACGTTCTTGCGCGTGTTTTGTTTTTTGTTTTTTTTGCGATTTTTCCCACCAATTCACTCATTAAAATTAACCAGGCAAAGACTGTGAATTTATTTACAATAAAAAGAACAGTGTTTTTTCTTTTTTCTTTTGTTTAAAAAATCCCGCTGAGATCCGACGATTGCTGCGTCCATTTTGTATCAAACATCAAATCAAACAGCTGCGATAAACGCGGAAATAAGATGCATTTCATAGTAGCCTACTCACTCACAGTTGCCTGGATGCAGCAGAATAGACTCTTTGGACTTAAGCAAGGTTTTCGCTTTTTTTCAACATAACTAATAAATGTATTATATAAACATCCGTTGTGTTAATAGTGGAAAACGCTTGGTTCTAGTGACAACATGACAAAGAAGAACTATAAAAACAGTTCTTTCTTAAGAGAGCCACTCTGCCCAAGTGCAAAAAAATGGCACATATAGCCTATTTTTGAAATAATTGTATCATTATTTCATAAGAGAATTGTATTCAATAAAAGTATTTTTTACATAATTCGATATAGCCTCTATTTAACGTCAGTGATGCTGGTATATTTATTGACTGGCCCTTTATTCTTTTGAATTATTGCATTGTAAATATAACCTTGCACCCACCCCACCCCACCCATAACATCCACCCCTCCCCACTTTCTATCTCAGTCACTGTCTGATTTGTCTTCCTTTGACGTGGTGCAGTGGTTGTACAGTCCCTGCGCCATCAGCTGCATTGCCAGAGAGTTCTTGCTGCCGCTGGATTTTTTGATTTTGGCCCGCTTATTCTGGAACCAGATTTTGATCTGGGATTCGTTGAGTCCCAGCTCCTGCGCCAGACTCTGTCGTCGCTGCTCGGTCAGGTAGCGGTTGCTCTGAAACTCGGCCTTGAGTCTCTGAAGCTGCTCCGCCGTGAAGGCCGTGCGTGGTCGTTTGTCCTCTTTATTTGCGTTTTTCTTCTTTGGTTTACGAGATCTAGGACCTGTGTGTGGACGAAATAGCAGGTCGTTATAAGAACGAAGCACAAATTGTACCAATATAATCATATGTTCATGCAGGGGCTTGAAGAGAAGGGGGCTGTAAACATGCTCAACGCAGAGTTATAATTTATGAATCTGTTTTACGTAGGCTTTATTTATTTATTTTGCGTCACTATTGGGTGTGAGCAGTATGGATCTCTCTCTCTCTCTCTCTCTCTCTATGTGTGTGTGTGCATGTCACTCAGTGGAGTAGGCTACATTAATAGGTAATGCGGGAAACCTCAGAGATGAAGCAGAATATTAATGAGGGATTCGCGCCTTGCTCCATATTGGACTTTTTTGTTTAAAGAGCCTTTTCAGGCATCGAAGTGGTATAGGTATGATTATATAGCCTAGCAAACATATGTGAAATTAACCCATTCGACATCACAAATGTTTAAGGTTGGTGTTAGTCGAGAGCAGTCCACGAAAAAAACACAACATTTGCTTTACGACGGCTAAAATGCTCCGACAGCAGTTGAATAATAATTTCGTGAATATTTGGGTAATAAAAAAATCAACGTGCTTTTGACAAGAGAAGACGTTGACTTTAGGCTACATTATTAACGCGAAAATCAAAAATAAGACTGGCGCGAGAAGTCATTATTTTACAAAGTAGGAAATAGGTTGATTCACTTCTCTGAACGAAAATAAAATGATAGACTTCGAATGGTAGAATTAAATACGCTCTCTTTATCTTTAGTTGAAGCAGTAGCCTAACTGAGAGGTAAGAATGTTGATGCCAATAGTGTTTGACCGCATTCCAAAGTAGCCTAAAAAATACTCGACGGACAATTCTTGCTCGAGTTTGCGCTAAATTAGCATAGCTACTCACATTGTGCTTTCTTCTGTTTTGAAATAGCCTAATATAAATACAATTGTAGTAAAATGTTCAAGTTAGGAAATGTTAGTTTACTGCACACAAACACTCATAAGCATCTGCTTAGGCTACTCACAATATAGTAAATGCGAGGCCTGCTCCATTGTCAAAAATATGCTAATGAAATATCAACAAAGACGAAAGGCTCACAGGGCAAAACCTCTCATGTACAACTATTCAACGTTAAAATTGCGTTTCTGTGATATTTGACTTCTTTATTAAAAGCAGATCCATTTCGACACATTCTATTTCTCATTCTGTTCGTTAAAACGATAATAAAAAACAGATAGATTAGACTATCATTCCCAATCCACAAGAAAACGGTATGGAATTGATATGAAAGAAAATTCAAATATATTAAGAATAACTGAACCAATAAGTTTGGTCTTATTGACGTACATTTTGTTACTTTTGTACTTTTCTACACGTTTTGATTTGACGATATTAAGCATGTGTCGTTTACTTTTAGATAGCAAAAAATCCTCCCATCGTAACTGGTCCAGTATTAGGCCTAAATGTTTAGTAATATAAAAGATTTTAGCTCATCCAATATATTTAGTGAAATTAATAATCTTTTCAAGTATTTGTCGTTTTGTATTACAGCTTATTGGGTTTGTTTTAAAATTACAATGCCCTCTAAATGTGTGATTTACCTGATTAGAGTCGAATATAGTGCAGAGTAGAACTTGCAGTACTTTGCATTAATTGAACAGGTTTCCTGGCACATGGTAAAAGGAAATAAAAGGAAAACGTACTACCTGACGACGGTCTGTCCGAGTATCGTGTGCAGTAAACCCAAGCGGGCCAGAGCATAGGCTGGCTAAGTTGACCGCTTGAATTGGACTGTGAACTATCCGATTCTGAACCCAGGCACTGATCCACATTCTCCCCGCGGGTCTTCAGGGGCTCTTCGCTCTCTATCTCTGCCTTCTTTCCTCCGCTGCTTGTGTGTGTTGTGGAAGTCCCCTCTGCTGGTACAGTACTTCCCACCTGTCCCGTGCTAGGACCAGTAGGGTTGTGATTCTCTCGCGCGCCGAGATTGCCCTCATCGCGCGTGATGTTCGCTTCTTTCTTGCGGCCAAAGTCCGGTCGCAGGATGTTGTCAATGAAGAAGTTCGTGATGCGGTGCGGGAGCTGCAGGTTCCCTGGAGCTTGCAGAAGGGGTCGTATGGCACTGTTGGACTCATCCGCCGCTCCTCGCTGCTCCGCGTCTCTTGCGCTCTGCTCATTCTCATCCATGCTGAGACACACTTTCCACTTTCCGTCCTTAACCCTTTATCGCTCTCCCGCACTCAGGCAGTCGCACCCACTCCACGGGCGACTCCGTCCACTTTGTTCACTTCAGGAAAATGTCAAAACTGAGCAAGGAAATCTGTCAGTGAGCTTTAGCGACAAGAAAAAACCTTTGCGCACCGTGGACACAAAGGAAAAACATAGTTACGCCTTCCAATCACGGAATGTTCTCTGTTTAAGGTTGATGAACCGTAACTTGCCAGTTTGGTGCTATTTGTTTTCTGCGCAATGCAACTATCGGAACGTCAGTGGCTACTCTGAGGACAGAGAAGTGGGGCTCAAACTGCTCCTGAAATACTTTCACTCCGGATTTTTGTTCTTATTTTTAATACGAGCCCCCAGTGACGTTACACTCCGGTATCCTAGACACGTGCCTTTGACCAATAGAATAGTCAAGAGCTAGTCACATGGCCCTGATTCGAGAGTAACAGACAACACTCATCCTTGCACTTTTAAAGACACAGTGCTTCACCAAAATACAAATTCAGGCAGTGCCAAACATGCAGCCTGCATACTGAACACAGTCTTCACGTTTTAATCATAGAGGGTTTACTTGTAGTGTAACTATGTGTGCTGTGTGTGTGTTTTTTTTGTATCATTAACCAGATTTAGTCGTCAACCACTTTCCGAATGTCTTACGAAATTACAGATTTTAAAATCCGATTTTTTTAATTTAATTTTTTTCTATTATTGATAATATTGAGTTCTATTATTTTCTGAGAAAATATTTCATTGTATTAATTAAATTGTAGTTTTGATTAGTTGGGAAAATGTGTAATGTAGCCTAAAATACCATGTGTCGAACCAAAACGAGGGGAGGCAACATCGTTCCACAACGGTGTGCTTGGTGTTCCCGAATCCCAAACCATAACAATCACTGTTTTCTTGCTGTGTGATTACATTTTATGGAAAAGCAGTAGGAGAAATTCAAGTTTCTCAACATTCAGAACAATGTTACTCAGTTTACAGTGATAAAGATGTTCGGCATTATTAGCCTATTACAGAATCACGAGAACGCACTATGTATAGCCTATACGCACTATACACTGCACACTGGAAAAGTAAACGAAAGGGAATACACACAGAGAGTTCTTCATCTATAGACACGAACAGTCCATATCTTAATTGTAATGATGATTGGATGCGTATTCCTTTGGACAGATGCCAATGGCTCTTTAAACATAGGCCTAACTATTTAAAAAAATATTAATCTGCGCATAGTCGTGCCAAAAATGAAATAGTATAACTTATTTTCCACTCGTTCGTAAGCTTTAACCAGAGCCAGCCGCTCCGGCAACGGCTGAATGCCTTGTATTGCGGATACGGTCACTGCCTCGCGCTCTCCAGGTACCGAGGAGCAGCAAATGCATCGCACACATCATTGTGATTCGGATTCATTACATTCTTTATTCTCAATCAGGCAGCCTAGTCGTTACGTCTATTAATAGCGCCCAATGAGCCTAAGCATTAGGCTACTGTGACCTTTACAGCCTTTCACAACGAAATCAACATCGACCCTCATGCTCTTAGAACAACGTTTGTAAAGACATCACCTTGTTGGAGCTGCCGGTATAGATGGTTAGCTTCTCTCAATGAAAGTGCAGTAGCTAGTGAAGAGGTTTCTCAAGAGGCCTTCTGTGATTGCAGTTCTCATTATGAAGTTTCTCTGGCGAGCCAAGAGCATGCCGTCTCTTTTCAAATTGGTGCATATTATCTGCCTAACCACCTTATTTTAATGCCACTTACAAGGCATGTTTTTGTTTTATTTTTCATGATTTTCCACCTTTTAATAACAATATATATATATATATATATATATATATATATCCGAGTATATGCATAGGCCTATATATTTACTTTTCATTGTGGGTTATGTTGTTTTATTGAGAACATATTTTTATTCTGTTGTTTGAGGGAATAAACTGTGGGCCAAATATATATTTTAGTCATGTTTTTATATTGGCTACATTCATATTGATGGCCTATTGTTGCATGATGGAGATCCCCCGACAACAACCATGGGAATGGTCCATATCGGTACAATAGCCACTGGCCTGTTGTACAGCCTTTCTCAAGATTGGAAGGGACACGGCTCTAATCTAAGGGTCTTCAAGGATGCTTTGGCTTTAATGACAAGGGGGCATTTCTTTTAGAACGATTTTTAATCACCCCCAATATATTCACCGTAGACTCCATTCGCGGAATGGTTGAAAGACAATAGAGCGGGTGACAGATCGCAAGCGCCGTGGCCTGCCCTCTATCTCTGTCTTGTGCTACAGTCAGAAACGCGCGCCCTGGCATAAGCGAGAATTGCATTTTACGCAGTTTTTTGTGTCTTGCGCGTAGAATGGATTCCTAATCAGACATGCGAATTGCTACAGTTAGGCTACATATGAGGATTCTAAAAGCCAGAACTTAGGTAATTAAAACAAATTAACAATGCATTAGATCACCGATGTTCCATAAATGAAGCATCCCTGTCTCCTCATTTACCCTCCACTTCTGCTGCTTCATCCTTACTGTATGTATCCTGTGATGTCACTAACCAATATGAGGCGTCCCCTCCCATAACAGTTAAGAGGCTGTTATACAGCTAAAAGAATAAATCATCAGTGATAAATATATCTTTCTAAAGTGCATCTAGTGTAAATCTTGAATATTCAACATGTTATGCTCTATATTACATCATGGTAAACGCTATCATATGATGCCATTTCAGACAGGCTCGTGCAGTTATTTCATATCATGTTAATTTCATCCTATAGCGGCTCTTATGGTGCTTAAAGGTAAACATAACAGCACTGGCACCAGTAGCGAAACCCTGTGCATTGGATCAAGGCCATACGTTGATGTTTTTATTTGTCTTGATATGACATCCGTCTTAGTCTTTTGTATTGTCTGTGACGTGTCAGCCGTGCACGCGGGCATGTGCACGTGCCCATCTTGTCTATATGTCAGTCTCCAGAATCTATAGCTCACACTGGGGACACTTCATTTACTTATCCTTATTCATCAAAAAAATTGATGAGCTTTGCATTTCACTATACGCCGTTATGCCCACAGACAAAACAATGAGGTCTGGTTGGGAATTATTTACCTCTTTCTGAACACTTACATAAAAAGTTAATATTTTCTACATAATGCAATATATTTCTAAATAATTCTGTTGGCTTTGCACCAACAGAATTATTTAGAAACGTCAACAACTCGAGCATCGAGGCAAATATTAAGGGCACAGGGTAAAGGAGGTGTCAATTAGCCTAGAATAACATTCAGTCGTGTTTGTAAACCGATTCTCGCTGACATTTTGGTTGATTGTGGTCAATCAATAACTTTGGTTCTTAGGTAATCAAAGATATTTTTCTGTGTTTACATTGTTTAAAGTAAGCTTTTGTGACAGAGAGAGGCTATTTCTGCAAAGAGTTAATTCATGTTTAATTAAAGAGTTTAATTCATGTTTTCATATGTATTTCTTTATTTCTTTAGCTATAGACGAAGTGCGATGATGTTTCCCTGTTTTGCGTGACAGACAAAATAACGTTTATAGCCAAATTAATGTTATCTACATTGACCAAACGGAACAATTTTCTAAATATTAATACAAATATATTTTTAGTTATGAATAGTCTGTGGCATTTTCTTGTTTGTAAGGAGGAATATGCAAGCATTGATCACACCTGGAAGGCAAAAGTGTTTTCAAAACAACATCCGTCAATTAGTCGGGTGCCAGGTCCGTGCCAGCGAGGGCGTAGGTCATTTGATTAAAAATGTATAAATGTAGAGCTAATATTCATGCATAAATGTGTAAACACAAGTACAGATTCAGAGAAAATACAGGTAAACCCCTTAAAATTATATGGTTTCCGGTTTTTGTTGCAATCTCCGAACAGACACACATGTCGATATGCAGAATAGGCTACTTAAAAATAAAAAAATAAAAAAACTAGCTCAAACTATTGTCCCACAGGAAAATGTCTAGGTGATGTGCCGTTTGCACTTGAAAAGACCGATGACCTCAGTGTCTTTATTCTGCTAATAGGCCTATGATAGATATGATAGTCCAACGCTTCAGCGTATAGGGCGGAGTTTTATTTGCATCAATATTTTGTACCAGTTTAGGCTGGAAGTGCCCATAGCTTGACCCTCTGTGTGTTGTCTTAGGACTCTCTTGTGCTCCAACACACATATGCCACTGGCTCAGTCACTACAATAGGCGCTGACGCGCTGACTCGATTTGTGAATGGACTCACTGATGTGTGTGTGTGTGTGTGTGTGTGTGTGTGTGTGTGTGTGTGTGTGTGTGTGTGTGTGTGTGTGTGTGTGTGTGTGCGCGTGCGCGCGCGCGCGCGAGCCTTGGTGATAATACAGCTTGCAGCCTGATATAAAGGATAACACACCCCCTCAACTCTCTCTCTCTCTCTCTCTCTCTCTCTCTCACACACACAGTCTTGCTCTCAAAGACACACAAACACTCATACTAACACGGTCAGTCAAAGCACGCCTGCGGTATGAGTCCTGACAGGATCCAACCAAGCCAACCAACCACCACTCTAGGATCTGCAATGACACGATGACAGTTATTTTCGATGTTACAAATAAATATATTTTTTCTTCCCAAAGATTTGTAAAGCTCTTTAAATGTTACGATTGGAAGAGTGACCGCACCAGAAATGATTTTAACAATACTGTCTGTAATCCACCGCCGAATATTTGGTCCAATACCAAAAAGTGAAACCAATACCTCTGTGGGTAGGTCTTTTGGTCTAAATGCAAGACTGATGCTTCTTGCTTTAAATCCAGATTCCTCCATCAAAGCCCGGGAACTGTCGGGGTCCGGATCCTAGCAGAGTGGACACTTTGAAAACGCCGGGAGAATAGAGTTGATAGGGTTTAATGCCTTTAATTCTAAAGCGTCTGATCGTCCTGGCGTAAATAAGCCTCCTTTCAGTCGACACAGTCTCGCTGTCCCTGACCCACCGTGCATGTGGTGTCCTCCACAAACCTAATTAAGGCTCTTTAGATGGGATCAAGTTAATTGAATGCTGCTCCCATCTTGAGACCCTTTTTGGAGAAAATGGCTTCATTGACAGTCAAAGCTTTTGCCTTGTATCTCTCTCCAGTCATCCCACCTTTAAGATTCCAGTGAATCGGAGAGACAAAACGTTTTTGCGTGCTTAGACCTTTTTTCCCTCAACTAACGTAAACATCTGCGATGATGCTTAAAATATCTTTAGACGTGTAATGTCGTTTGGCTTTTCAAATGCAAGAAAGTGCCACAGGTGCATTTCATTTCACAAATACCAAGCGTTTTCTCTCCGTGAAAACTCGCATTTAGAGTGTCAGCCCAGATTATATTTCATTAACAGCACGGATCAAACGCATTTTCTCTCATTGGTTTGTGACCAGCTGTCAGTAACTTTTACGAAAGGAAAAAAAACTTGTCTGCGCTGTTACCAATTAATATACGACCTATTCATGTTTAATGTGGAATAAGTAAGTTGCATTTAGATTAATTAACTATTTCATTGACTCATTAAAAACATTTTTACAAAAAATAAAAACAATTTTGTTTTATTTTTGTAAAAATATGCTTGATTAAAATTATGCATTATGCTATCTGTATTTAATTTCACTTTGTGTTATGGCCAGTTTCTTCTTACCTTAATTTTACTCAAACGAAGTTAGTATGTTTGTAATGAATATTCTACTAAAGTCATCTGATTTTGAAGTGATTTAGTTAGAATTGGTACGAGATTAAAAAGTATAAATTGTTTTCGTTTTTCTATTAATGACTTCAAACTTGTAGGCAACTTCTTTTAACTTTAAAATAAATGTATTTTAAATTGAATTGCGTATCTTAATGTTGTAAACATTACTGAAAGGTTATTTTCTTTAAACTAACAAGAACATACTTAATCCTTGTTAAGTTCTGAATTTCTGTTCAGATAATGTCTAATTATACCAATGTATCATTGTAACATGACCAGAATTCGTTAATAATATCTAGTAACCTACCATTTCATGTTCTCATTTCCAGCTCATTCGAAAAAAACAAACTATTTGAATAAAATTATTAATAGACTATTCATGCCATTTCAATAAATTATTCTCCGATTTCCTCTCATATTGCCTAATTAGTTAATTTACTTGGGAGTTTGCCAAATAACAGCTAAAATAACTATTATACGTTTTATTATATTAATAATTGATCTTATAATACATTTAATCAAGTTAAAAATCAAGTTATAATTTACTTATTAAAATATACATAAAATGTCCCTCCAATTTGGTCAAATAAGCTTTGATTGTTGGGGAGATTATTCGCCCGCGTTACTAATAAATGATTTCAAAAGCACTGCAGTGCTAGTTCTATTGAAAAAGCTATGTGCCAAATCAATTCAAATAATTATTTTGCGAATATAGCGACTTTCATTTTGCATTTTTCATATGCACAGTTAATGTTGGTCCATCTCTGAATATGAAAAAAAATGTAAATGTATATGCACCCTTCAGGTGCCGGGACATCTTACTTGTGACAATGACTAACAAACACCACGTGGTGGCTATACACTAATGGAGTTAAAACTTTTTTTTTAAAGTAGCATGAGAAGAATGAGCCTTATACATGGGTATACCCACAGAAAACAATAAGAAACAATAAGTGACATTAGACAGTGCCTGGTTCGCATTCTGTGGGTTACCTGTAGCGATGTCTGGACACCCTGGGTGGGTCACAGGGCGTTATCCTAGTTTCTTCGCTGGAGTTTAGCTGCTTTGAATTCCGTTGGCACCTGTCTCGCGTGCCTGTGATTGTTTACGACCCTCGCGACAAGTGTGGCGCGTGACATGTGCACAATAATCACTTCCCTAAACACTTTTCTCACTTCCACCTCACTGTGCACTTGTTACTTAATTCACTTTAGCGTCACTTATTTAGTAAAGTAATACACCTAGCTCAGTCTGTCAAGTCCCCACACACAACAGCGAAAGGTCATAAGTTGGCGAATTATTATGTAGCCTAACAAAGCAAGTAGGCTATGAAAGAAAAAAAGGGGGGCTGATTATGAAAAGCACGTGATATGATAGGCTATAGCCTAATGTGTCAGAATTGAAGTGCCATTTGTATCTAAGTTTCGTTTTGTTTTTCGGCTTGGGTATTCTCCGTGTGTGGCATCACTAATCATATTTTGAGGTTCAACATAAGCAAGCGTATATATAGAGAATAGGCTGATTCCATGTGTCGCGTGCCCCACCTTTAACCTAACCCCTGAGATATTTATTTTGACCACAGCTGAGATGAGAGGACTTCCTGAAACGAGGCCTTTTAGCAGTTGCCAATCATGGTATACGGCATGGACCTGATATGCGGTCAAAGGTGACGGTCCCAGGCGTGTTTCCTGCGATTAAGTTTAAAGTTTTGAATGCAGAACACATTTGTACCTCAGATATTTTCAGAGTGGCTAGGGTATTTTTTTTTTACCCCAGTGTCCCTTCCAGTGCCTCTCTGAGAAAGTTGGAGTCCTCTTTTGTGCGTCTGTACTCGACCGGAACCTGCTCCGTCCACAGCTGCTCTCCTGCTTTGTGATGGGGAATGCGTTATTTCGCCATCTTTCACACACTAATCTATTTATCTCCACCTCCCTGTTTTTGCACTTCGTATTCTTCATTCAATTTTAAAATATTCCGCTATAAGCTGCCTGCTTTGACATCACTTGTCAAAAAAGAATTCAAATTTCAAAGAATTCATCTCAGCACAGTGTTTGGAAGAAAAATGTAACCTTTTCTAATTTCTAAATTCGACTTGTAATAGAGATTGAATTTTCTAAATATTTCCGATTACTCTGCTGAACTAACGGATGAGAATGTGTGAATGAATGTGTTTATCTCTCGATAAACGTTCAGTAAGAGCGCGGAAGCAACTTCTGCTCCCAGTGGGTTAGAAATAAAGGCTGTGGTCGCTGTTTGACTATTGTGCCCATCTAGATCTTCTGCTGCTCGCATTAAAGGAGAACATTTCATGACGATGGGTGACTGAATATGATGCTGGGTAATTATAGGCTTACTAAGCTTTTTTTGCCAAGGGTTAGTTTTTTGTATAAAGATCTATTCCCGGGTGAGTTATAAACAGGGTTAAAAAAGAAATGAATAATTGGTGCATTGTTTAAAAAAATAATTAGTTAAGATTAATTAGCCTATAATGTGGGAAATAAAACACTAGACATGAAATTGTCTTTGTTGCCTGCAAGTAATTTTAAGGTTTTACAGTTTTGAATTACAAGAAAGAGAATAACTGTATCTAAAAATTATACTGCTTTTTAAAACCATATATTATACAAAATGTATTCATTTTCTTTTCATAAATGTTGCTTTTTTGGTTACACATTTTTTTTATAATCACAAAAGTGGATTGTGAACTGTTAACAGCTCATGAATCAGTTAAAAATCATAATTTATATGTGTCCCAGGCTGTACAAGCATTTGAGGGGCTGGGATGGCACGAGAAACATATTAAAAGGGGTCCCTGCAAAATATTGAGGTCAAATGACTAATTATAAAATCTCTGCCATCAAATTACATTATCTAAAAGTGACATGGCAGAATACCATAAAACGGCCTCTGACCTCAAGATAAATATATTTCTATTTACATATTTTTTTACATATATCATAGTTTAATAAAATTGGAAATTAAAGAAAGAAAATCAAATAAATTCTATTACTTCAGTCCTAACTTGTAGGAAAATGGCAATGCGTTTATTTATATTCCTTTCTACAGTTTGAGTATAACAGCACATGCAGCTGATTTCTGAAAACATGAAATATAGTTGGAAATGTACAGTATGGAATCTCTTCCCCATCATTTTTTAAATAACAGATAAAGCTATTTACACAATTATTTGATCCTTCTCCTATTTTTTATTTGTTTGTTTTTGCATTTTTATCATTGTTAATTAGACATATAGTTAAAAATCCCCCTGAACGACAGGGTTTGCAGCACTGGCCTACTGTTAGAGTGTGCTTGATTAGGTTGTAATAGTGGCAGGCCTAACGGCAGTCAGCAGACAGTTAATCCCAGACCGTAATGCTATGTGTATTTCATTTGCACTGTAAAGGATTTGTGCGGATCAGACGCTTCATGTGTCACCCCCTGATATTTACTTTTCTGACTGCAGTCATCGCAGAACTGTGAAATTCATTCCACTGCACACAAGAGAGAAGTGTGTTTGATTTTCATTTGTACAATGCCTGAAGAATATCAGTTGTAATCTTCATTATATGACCCTGTTGGTATACCCCGGTAATAAACGACTGACCTAATCTCTATATTTCCATCACTCTTCATTCCCTTCACCTGCATATCACAACTAGTATATTTCTTCCAAAGTATTTTTGAGACCCATTTGATATTTGTTAGAATAGGATGTGAATGGAAAATAAGATCAATTGTAGACATTTTTTTTCTGAAGGGAAGGGAGTTATGCTGTTTAAAGCATATCATAATAAAAGCTACAACCTTGTTGATTATTGTAATAATCCTTGTCGAATCCTGTGACCTTGACCCTCCTTACCGAAAAGCACTTTGCCACCACCTTTGCTATAAGAGTTCTTGTCTTGTGATCAACCATGGAATCCATAAACCAATTAGAACAAGCAGGGCTGAATCAGACTGACTGAGGCGAATGGAAGTCCTGGTCAGTTGTGAGGGGTGAGACGTGTTTAAATGCCAGACTGGCATTTGAATGGCATCGCGGGCAATTTGGACTGAAATGGTGCTTTTTGTTTTTTTTGCACCCTCCTGTAACACCGTCGCTGGTCTGTGTCCCATTAGGTCTAATTCTTCAATTCATTATCTTGCTACCCTCAAGGATTGAGTGAGACGGTGATGAGACAATGAGCGAGAGATACCGAATGAGAGAATGGAGAGAGATTGCATTGTGGCTTAACATGCACACGTCAATCCCCAGAATCAGTGACAGTGTTGACTGAGGCAGAAATTATTTCACAGCCTGGCGGTCCAATTTAAGATCATTTTGTTGGTTGAAAAAGGCAGCGATTAATTTTGTCTCTGTTTTTATTCTGTTTTGTCCAATTATGCATGTTTCTATATGGCTGCATTATATCTTTTCAGGTGCTAGACCTTTAAGAGGGCTTGTGTACTCTGTGTAATCTATATTTTCTTAGTGTCTCTGCCTCTTTTGTCATTAACATATTCTATCTCTCTCTCTCTCTCTCTCTCTCTCTCTCTTCTGTATCCCCCACTCCCCTTGATCTCTCCTCCACTTCCCTGTCCTCTTGTACTCCTGTGCTAGTTCAGTCAGAAGCCAAAGAAATGTCAGGGGTGAGTTCAATAAGTCTGGGTAATTGCGATTCTGTCTTCTCGTCCGTTCGACTGAATCATCTTCCATTAGAGGAGCGGTGGGGGGGCCCTTACCCAGGGCCAAAGAGCAATCTAAATCCTCAACGCCTGTTAAAGCCTCTGCAAGTCGTCTCTATACAAACACATGGAAAATCCACCAACACGCACAAACATTTATTTTGTTGCTCTTTATCTTTTGCCTGTACCTTTCTTTTGCCCTACAGAATGGTTGATGTAATTTTTTACTGAAAAGTTACTTGCAGATTTGTTTAGGGACAGACTTCCAGAGCAACCTGAGGTTAAGTATCATGCTCGGGGGAAAAATAAAGTATGGTAGAAATATTTATTTTAATGTATCGACCAAGGTTCAAATCTCAGCCCACATAACACATTCACCGACAGAAAATCATTGTTGAGTGCAATTCTGATGCAAATTCACACATTCTTTATTCATTTATTTCTTTATTCAATATGTGTTGCTGATTTTGTGTTCACCAGAAATGCTGAAATGGTCTTTAAACATAAAAAGCCGGTTTAATTTGTTTTTGAGATTTCCCTCATTTTCACTTGTCCTTTGAAACACCTGGCTTTTGTTTTAGATGTGAAAGGACATCTCTTATACACAATGACATGCTTGTCACTGTTGAAGTTTGACTAGGAACAGGCTGTGTTCATTCTACCAGGAGGGGTCTCTCTTTAATTTAATGTGGTACTGTGGAAAAATGTACAATACTGCCATCTGCTGATGTCAATTGGAACCAAATTTATGAAAGTGTTCCTTGAAGCCTCAAAATGTGTCAGTACACCCAGTATAGCTATAATACATTTCAAGCACGTGCAAGACAACACAATTATTTTTCTTCACGTTTATTGGGTATGAATTTGACTAAGTATCCAGTCACACTCCAAACACACACGAGGAGCATTCTACTGATTCTATTGGCTAATGTCTGGATGCATCTCAAGTATTTGTATATGCTAAAAGAGTTTAAAAGAGTAGAAAAAAATGGGATGTATGTATTTCTTCCTATACACTTCTATAAGTATATTTAGATTAAATAAATATGATTTTTTTAATAAAAATGTGCTAAATGTGCCATGTGCTAAAAAACTGTGAAAGATGCTGACACAGTTATCTCAAGTTCAGGTCTCTTTGCCAAGAGTTGGCATTGCATTCTATGGCACATGAGGGTTCATTCTTTAAACATTCATTTTACATGCAGTTGGACAGCTCATGTTTGCTCTTGACTTTGAAGACAGGATGATGTGGTGGGTTAAACAGTAACAGGGAATGTGTTTGATGTTTTTTGTGTGTAAGAATATACACGTTCTAAAAATATAAATTAAAGGATGGGTAAAACCTGATCAAGAATGTGCTTTCATACATTTACATGTATGGTCAATCCTAATTGCTGATATAAATAGACGAGGGGGTAGGTAAGATGTCTCAGATGACTCCTTCCTCGTAGGTCCAAACTGAGGGGAAGAGAATGAGGTCAGAGCGACAGCGAATTAAGGGAGAAGGATTTATTTTGGGGGAAAAACATGTTGATCAGTTTGATGTCTGAAATCACAAATTAAGATCAGCTTTTTTTTGTGTAAGCACTAAATGTATAACTGGAAACAACATTTTATTGTAAACTTGTGTTTACTTAACTTGTAAAAAGGTATAAAAACTTAATTAGATTGGCCAAAAGCAACAAGAGTATCAGTAATGTTTCCCATATCAAATGTACTGAAAATGATTTACTTTAACATTAATATTAACTACTTCCATTTAAGCTATTTGCCTTAATCCCAGTGTAACCAGGTTAACAATAACAATAATCCCTATGAAGTGACATTCAAAATTGGTCTTGGTATTAATGAATAAAACGCATGCACTTTGTAATGCTTAGCCCACAAATTTCAAGAGTGAATGAATAACTCCATTGACCATTGTACAACACATGATTTTATTGAATTTCATTCATTGAACCTAAAACAGTATAAATGAGGTGGTAAAGACACACAGGGCACACTCACTCAGAAACACATTATTGCATGTCTCACTCCCCTCTAAATAAAGCCTTCATTCAGTTTAACATCTCTCCTTCCCTGAAGCACAGAAAGAGCCTGTTACTCCTGAGAGCAATGTTTTATCACTGGTTTAAAACATTACCTAATGTTCTTCTTCAGACATTCCCAAAATACAACACACAGCATTCTCTTAAAATGATTTTTCCAATTTACTACTGCTAAAGACACAGAACAAGGTGTGTTTCCCCAGAACAGTGGAAATGGTCATTGGTATCATGTGCAATATTATCTTTTGTGTGACTTTTTTTTTATGAATCTGCTGTCATATTACATTTTCACATATATGTATAAACAATGTGTTTATTGCTGGTATGTAGCTATACTGCATATGAATCGTCTGGGGTACCTTAACATTATAAAAAGTAATAAATATGAAAGCATACCAGGCTCAAAGAAACAGATTGCACTTCATTTGCAAAGACCCCCAAACCTACACACTAGCCCAGTGATTTCTCTTATATTATATATATAGAAGCAGCTACAGGTGAGAAGCAATACACAATGAATAAAGTACAAATAAAAATAGAAATGCTGTACTGGAGAGGAAGTGACAAAAGCACTTAATTCGATAATACAAAGGCAATCACAGATTGCAAACCTTCGAGGCCGCAGTACAAATGTCTTCTGGACGTTCAGTTATACCAAGTTTACAACCTTTTAATTTAGAAATCTTTAAATTGACTTCATTACACCGTTTTTGTGATCCTTTGATTCTTATTTCAAGGTGCCACTTAATTTCTTGAAAACAAATGTTTCTAGTTTTATTTTTGGTCTGCGTTAGCAACAAAGTATGATAAAAACACAATCAATATACTATGCTAACCAATCGGCACAAATGTGATTGGCAAATCAAACCTCTCCGGTACTCAAAATAACACTCCAGGTTGTTCAGTCTATATGAGAGACTCGCAGTGCTGCGAGTGCTTTTTTAAAATAAAACTACAACAAATCCTATATTGACAGTACACCGACCTCTTTGGATAGTTTAGGTTATTTGCACAGTCTTACATTTTTTCCCTTTGATTTCTCTTTCGGTTCTCCAGCGCAAAGTAAAACAAAAAAGTCTGCACTTCCACACAACCTTTTTTCCCCTGGCCTTATCCACAGGGACCAGCACACGCACTCATTCATATACACAAAGTTTCACTTTTCACTCTTTCACCAGTGAAAGTGAAGCTAGCTATGATTTTGTACAGTCCAATAGTGGCACTCCAGCAACCTGGTAATAAGGAGACTGACGTTACCAGTAACACTACTGCAAGGAGCTGTAACGACGATAACGCTGATGGTAGTAATGAATGCCAGGGGGATTCTTTTGGCTGTTCATGGCACACCGGGCCAATTCAGACCGACCTGCTCTTTGATTTCTTGTATCATTACAAAGAGGAGCAAAATTAAGAGCAGAAGTTACGCTTGGACAGAAACCAGGAACACCCAATATAGTCTCAGTTTGAAGGCCCTCTGTTTTGGCACTCTTTGACGCTCACTCCATGACCTCGACACCCACTTAGTCATTATGAGGCTTCTCAGTTGAGCCCTGTGGAGAAACAGAGAGTCTGTTAGTAAAGAAAATGCAGTGTTTGCACATCTCGCATAACCAAACAGTTATATATTAAAAAAAAGGAAACGGCTTGATTTGCATTTATCCCCTGATTATTATAGAATAAAGGAACAGGAATAAAATGTACCACTGTGCAAAATACCTAACAATAAATATTAATATGCACCAAGTATTGGAAGTCAGAGCACTCAACTTCCAACTACCTAAATCCAGTATGTTCCAGCACCACAGGGGCACATTTAAAAAGGTGCTTTGAGCAATTCAAAATAGTTTTTTTCCACAAAGCTGAAGCTGCTCCTGTTAAAGCCCACTTGACCCCTCAAATCGTGGCTATAATTAGTATGCACTATATATATGACAAGCCTTCTATATGCACAAATTATACAAGGCTTGTGTGGATGTGGCTCCCTGTAAAATATGATAGCCCTTCATAGGCCAACACTCTCTCATATGCCTCACCCATGGGCAGCTGGCCAGTCTCCAAAAAGAGCAATCTCTAAGAGAACATTTAATCCTCCAAAACCAAACCGTGTACAGTGCAAACAGTCTAAATGGTAACCATTATACTGTCTTTGCCATTGTTTGAATAGTGTTAGTTACCATTAAATGCACTTTAATTCTAGAGTTATATTTGGAACATATAGCCATCTATAGACTGCAAAATAGAAATTCACAGACACAAATGGACTCTATTCAGTTTATTCAGATAGATCCAGTTTGTGAGTCCACTGCATCTCTTAACTGGCCACTTCATAAAGAAAGTTGAGAAAAATACTAACAGAGCACTAATCCCAGCTGGTCAAGCAAAATCAGCCGGCGCCAACTCGAAAACAAAAAACACCCAGGAAAAACATGTAGAATGCACCACTTAGAGCCAGTAAAGCACTTTGTTTACCATCTCTCTGACCATTAGCATGAAAAACAAGGAGCGTAATCTGCTTTCACGCCCTTATTGAGTAAGAACAAGGTTATGTCAGCAAGACAAAGAGGCACAGCTGACTGAGAAGACTTGGAGGGGATGGCACAAACATGCCTCAGACTACAATCAGCAGCTAATTAAGATGTCCAGGCATGACGTTTTAGCCCAGCACTGGAAACTGTTAACAAACTCATCACTAAAAAGGAATGCACTTGATAGAAAAGCTATTTTTCCACACATTTCTAGTAAAAATGTAGGTGTGCCGTAAAAAATGCTAAAAGCACAGTCTAGATCCCTTGTTTGCCACATAAACATCTATACTTCCAAATCGAACATCTAACATCTATAAAAGGCAAACGGTCTACAATTTTTTTAGCCAACTGATGGTCCTTCATCAAATACAAAAATGAAAGCTAAATTTGTCAGTGTGCTGTCTTTTGCTAACGTTAAAAGCTGGAATACCACTTGAATCCAAACCACGTCTGAATCAGTTTATGAAATCACGGATGTCTTATGTTAACGGCCATATCTCAAACGTTGTTTAGAAAACTAATCCTGTCTGAATACTTGTATGTTAAACTGTACACACTCAAATTGTTGTGTATAATAAACTGGCTCCAAGTCTGATTTGTTTCCTAAAACATTCAGGCTGCCTGGTTATTTTATACATCTAAACTGAGTGCTGTGAATAGCTGATGAACCATTCCAGGATATTCAGTTTCACTTTTGCTTCTGTATGTGTGCCCCATTTAAGTTTCGTTTCTGAACACAAAAGTGCTGCCTGGCCAGGAAACTCAAGACAATACAGGAGTAATCTAAAAGAGGTACTTTACTAAAATTATTCCATTGAATATGAAGGGCAGGAAAGGGGTTTGGGGAGCAGAAAATATGGGGGAAAATGTCTCACCATAGCTAGCTGTCGGCCGATGTTTCCTACGGTTACTCCACCAGAAAAGAATATACAAGGCAGCCACGAACGTACATACAAGAAGTCTGGAGATGTATACCTGAGAAACATTAAAAGAAATGCACTGAAACAACTCACTAATAACTTCCAACAACTGTTAAGCTATGAGGGGAAGAAAGACACATTCAGACTAAACATGTAATAGAAATACAGAAGTGAGCCTGTGACTCGGCTGTCACTTGGTAGTTGCTGATACATGAAAAACTGTTTTCAACTGCAATGTCTCAACTTGTGGGAGTCATAACTTACTGGTAGATGCCATTGTAGACCAGCAGCTGAGCAATGAGGGTGGCTAGAAAAGCAGTGGTCAGCCCTAGACCAAAGCCACTCCTGGAACGGTCAAAGGTCCACCAGAGGCCCAGAGACAGGGCAGCCAGAGTTAGTGAAAGCTGCACATTATTGGCAAAGTCCAGTTTCTGTGAGGTACTTTGACTTAAGGGAAATACGAGTTAGTTCGAGGTTAGAACTTTCCTTAAATAAATGTTAAACATTTAGAGACTGAATGTGTGATAATAACTGAAGGGCTTACTGGTATATTTGAGGAAATCTGTTTCGGTGTAATTCCAGTAATAATATATATTTTTTGATTAAAGGCTGGAATACACTACATGACTTTAGTCCATATTTTTGCACCAAAATGCAGTCTGGAGGAGTCAATGCTAGTTAAAAAGTATTTGGATTGTGAGCAGTCAGAGTTAAAGCTATTGTATGATGGACGCAGACTCCTCGATTAATGTTTTCTTTTCTGCATGAGTTTGAGTTTGGAACAACAGTTTGTTGATGTATGATGCCTAATACTTTTGAAAACGATTCAGAAAGGTTGTGTGGTGCATTAGCCTTAAAACAACACAAATCTCAAAACAGATTAAAAGTTGTTATGGTCCACACTGGCAACAGTTTCATGAGCGTGACTGGTAAGGATACAGCACTGGCGTGATTGATGCCCACAAAAACAGCAATGCAGCGCATCACACTTGCCCACTCCCGCTTAAACTTGTGTGGTTCTCCAAGATGGTGGTCCAAGCAGGGGTACAAGAGACCAACCACCGCTGAGGAAAGAAAAAACATAAGTGCTTTAAACAACAGTAACTCTTCAAAAACGTGAGAAAAAAAATCATATTTGATGTCTGAATCTAATTTGTGTTGTTTGTTTGACTGCTTTTTAGAACACAAGTAGAGCACTTGTGTTTTAGCCATTAACCGAGTGACATAAGAGTGAAAGTTAACAAAAAATTATTTCACAGTAAAAGATGCAGCCTGGTATGTGTCCACTGTGTGTATGTGGACCGTGAGGAATGCAGGGGGAGGAGTTGTGTGTGACCGAATTATTTATTTATAAATTTCTGCTGCACACGACTTCCGTGTTTCTCTTTTCTGCTGAGTGGCATGTTCTGCCTTCCAGCCAATAGCGTGCCTCCTCGCAGCTCACCCGTTCTGAGCGCAGCCAATGAAAGAGCAGCACCCCAAAGACTGACCCCAAATGCCCGGCTGTTTCCAAGGCAGCGCTAACCGATAGCGACAGAGCCCAATGTCAACAAAACTGCCCCCAAATAATCAGTATGTGGACTCTTACGTAATGCAAATAAAATAGCAAAAGGCCCTCGGCAAGCATAATGTTTTTGTCCAATCGATACAAACGAAACAATGACTTACCAGCAGCAGTGCCACAGCAGAGGGGGATCCACCAGGCCGACGAAAACAACGTGTCCAGCACTTCCTCTGGAAACAATGTAACATTTCTCTGGACCTGGAGTAAGTTCAGCACCAAGGCAAGCACTACTCCGACGATAAACAACACAAGCCCCCGTCGAATTAAGTTAGCGGACTGGAGGCTGTGCACAGAGCCGCATGCGTGGCGCAGCACTGAGGTTATGATGGACATCATTTCTCCCGTTTTACAGACAATCCAGCCGGCGCTTGACAGCTCCTGCGACTTAACACTGGGTGAACAGGAGCAGCTCCAACAGCGCTCCTCTAGTCTTGGCATTTGGCACTGCGAGAAGCGAAAACGTAATTATTAATGTGGAAAAACATTCAAAGAAACGTTATAATGATGTCTAAAGTCAAGCTATTACGCTACAAATACTTCTAGCCCTGTAAAACAACCATAATGCTCTCAGTGCAAGTGTAACGTTAGGCTATGGAAACCCACCTTGATCCTTAGGCAGTGTCCTCGTCTAAAGGGCAGCGCGTCGGTGCTTTTCAAAGCTATTTTGCAAAACGCTAATCTAACAGAAGACGGTTTAAGATGTGTTGTTTGGTCACATCATCTCTTCGCGAAACGCTGCTGTCTCTTTCCTTGCACAGTACAATAGAGCCACACGCGCGCTTCCTCTGCAGAAAACAAGCGCGGTCATGTCTGGTGAGTCGTGCTGGCCAATCAGAGAGCGGTGGGCCATATGACGCGGGCGCACGCCACCTCCCTCTCAGAACACGCGTTTGTTGATGTTCACTGCCGTCAGCTGTTCGTGTGTGTGTGTGTGTGTGTGTGTGTGTGTGTGTGTGTGTGTGTGCGCCTGTACTTGTGAATACTGCACCAAATGTCCCCACAAGCGTAGCAAAACTTAATTTTTTATGAGGTCCCCACAAGGGAAAAAAGTATTAAAAATAGTAAATGATGTTTATCTTAAAGTGTAACAATACAAACTGGTTTTATGTAAGGGATAGGTTTGGAGTTAGGTTAGGGGATAGAAAACATTGTTTGGTCAGTATGAACCGTATAAAAGTAATAGAAGTCTATGGAACATCCCCACAATTCACAGAAACAA
The DNA here is from genome assembly GCA_027422405.1 of Ptychobarbus kaznakovi. NCBI lineage: Eukaryota > Metazoa > Chordata > Actinopteri > Cypriniformes > Cyprinidae > Ptychobarbus > Ptychobarbus kaznakovi. The sequence goes on from CM049798.1 coordinate 17,559,692, forward strand.
ACGTGTGTGTGGAGTGGACTGACTTAATGACAAAGAGTCATGCAAAGTTTTAACCTTCTGGATAAGGTTTAATGACGTTGCTTGGCCAAACCCTTTTCACAAAACAGTTCTGCACTGATTAGATATTTAATTGTTTAATTTGAAGCGACAGTCACCTGTTTGTGCTAAAACAAGACTGAAAGATGGGGAAATTAAGTTGTAATATTTTGTAGCTGTCCGTCAAGATAGCATTATGTAAATCTGTACACTATTTTCTTTGTGAATGAACAGGCCCTGTGTCTGGGAGCTTAAGAGTTAATAGGGATTTGTTGCTTTTCGTATACGTGACAGGTCTACGTGATGCATGTGTTGGACAGTGTCCATGGGACTGAAGGGAGGGAATCGGGTCATGATGCTCAGTGGGCGGTTCCCCATAGAAACTAAGCTTGTGTACTCATAGTATATTTATTAGTTCAGAACAGAGCAAAGTTCAGACTCTCACCTGAGTGGAACCTCACCAGATAGATGGGTCAGATGTTTGCCCTTTGTCAAGAATGACTGTCCGCAACATACTAAACATGGCTTATCGTTCATGCGAGGACATGTGATTGTATAGATATGCTGGTACAAAAACAACATATATGCACCTGATGTGTTTTGTTGTGTCTGCCCTGTTAACCAAATACAAACAGTAGCCTATGTCTGTCCTTCACCCAAAAACTTTTTCAAATGCTATTATTGCAGGTGCTAAAGATCCATTCATTGAGCAATTTAGCCCTATTAAGCACAGGATCCCATTACATTTTCAATTCAGTTTGATTTATTTGTGTTGTGGTTTTCACAGTACATATCGTTCCAAAGCAGCTTTATAAAACATAGTGCCAAAGGCGACATCAGCAGTCAAAAAACTCTGTAAGATCTTAGATGAGGAAGAAACCTTGGGAGGAACAGAGAGTAGACTGAGGAAGTCTTTCTTCTAGGGCTGGCTCATATTAAACAAATTTATGACAAAGCAAACATATAATCATAGATCAATTTGTAATGCTCAGGAGTGGAAAATAAACAGTTATATTGTTGATTGTTGAGATTAACTGAAATCTATTGTGAGCGAAGTTAACATTATCTGGGTGAAAGTACCAAAACTCAAAGCTTTGGAATGTGAATGCCCTTTAGCTGTTTAGAAGTGAATCATCTTTCAAGTTCAGATTGTTTTTCTAAGTGTGGACACTTTCTTTCAAATCCCAAGGCAAGCACTAAGCAATAACTGTGGTGAAGGAGTCATTCTTTTATTGGTTTTGAATATTCTATCATTTAACATTTAGTGATTGTTTTTGTTCTAGAGCTATAAAGCATTCAGTGTTCTCTCATTCTCAATTATTAACACTTGGGGAAAACACACTGACTTTGTATAATAACAAAAAATCAATAGAATCAGAACTGTGTTTTGCTTGAATGCTAATGCAGTGTACACAAATGTCATTTGAATAGGAACATTTATTGGCTTAAGGTGGATCACACTTAAAGGTCTTGAGTTTTTTTTTCTTTGTGCACATTATGACCTAGAAACCTAGAAGAACTGCTGTTTTAAGGTCTTTTCTAAATCTGTATGGGTCAGATGTACCACATGAAATTTTTCCTATACACAGAGTTTCACTTTTTGTTTTACATAATAGATAATACAGTAGAGTTCACACTAATACACACTACTAGTGCTAGGGATGAAATCAAATGGCTAATCTATGTTAAATGTATATTTTCTTCTATATGTTTAAAACAGAATTATTTTAGGCCTATATAAAATAACTTTGACATCTTCAAATTGATTTACAGTTTAAAGGTGAAGCAAATGAATGAAACTCTAAAACGTCAACACCATTTAAATCTTTCATTGAGTTCAGTCACTGCTCTTCAGTCAAGAATTAAGGCAGGATGTGACCCAAGTTTACAAACAGAGATTATTATGTTTAACTACAAACATTTAATCATTTCTAGCATAATTTTTCTTCTAGAATCTCAAGAATCTGATTTAGCCTCACAAACTGAAAGAAGATGGCATGCAGTGGCATAATGCACAGGAGGCTCATGCAAACACAGATCCTTTTTACAGGCTAGATTTAATTTTTGTCTGGTTGAGAGGACAATACGCCATGTGGAAATTCTGCCTTATAGTGGCTTGTACTCAGCAGTGCTTTGTAGCACAACATCTGTGTGGCAATGTGTGGGAGAGAGATAACGTCTGGGGAGAGGCAGCTTTTCTGAGGAGGGGAAGGGGTGGTACAGAAGTGTGTGGCAGACAGGAAACTCCCTACGGCCATCCTTCCTCCTCTACAACTGAGGCCCCAGTGAGGCTCTTCTCATCCTTCACCACCACGCGCACATGATTTCATACAGTTTATCACAGTGCAAGGCAGGACTGCAGAGATAGAGTCCTCAAACATTTAACTTTTCTTCTCCACAGATGTTTGCAAGGATTTCAGCTAAACCGCTTTAATGTACAGACACCATTCAAAATGTAATTTCAGCTAAAGTTTTATACCGTTTTAAGACATTCATGAAAATCTCCCATCGAATCACATGGTCCAGCATTTATTATCTAACCCACAGTGATGATCAATGTATTTCCATTGTGAAGTCTTATAGCATTAATGTTAACCACCTATAGCCAATAACAGGAAAGCGGCAGAACCAAAGACAAAAAAAATATTTTTAGCCTACTGCATTGACCTATAAGAGCTGAAGGACATGCTGGTGTAAAGAAAGCATACAAATAGATACCTTGAAAAGGCTGAGAGGCATACTGTGGCTGCTCAACAATAAATGTGATGATTTGGACACAAAATAATATTTTAACAACATGAAGATGTTAAGAAATTAATGATAATTACAATAATAATTATAATTGGCCTTAATCATTAAACTACTTAACTAATGCTTCTTCTGGAAACTTTTAAATAAAGGATCATTATCATAATCTAAATATGAGTGAAAGTGAGCACTAAAGAGCATGCTAAATAATTAATAGTTAAATAATGAAATAATATTATGCATAAATAAAATCAATGCATACATTAGGGGGGAAATTTACAAAAATTCAAAGCACCACATATATGTAGATGTATGTACAAACACAACTGCATGTAAATGACTGACCTTATTATTTCTCTAAGTAAAAATGTAAAATAAAAAATCTTTTTCTCATCTCTGCCTTCCCCATTTCTCTCTTACAGCCTCTCTAGACGCTTCAGCAGCAGCATGTTATGACAGATCAAATGAATCCCAGATGAAGCGTGGCAGAGATTAAGCAGCAAGTCTGGGTGGAATAGCAGCATATTCAAAATAATGAAAATGTTAAAGTGGCTGCTTTAAATTGACTCATCAGGCGAGACATCCTTATGCCCTCCCCTGACACAACATGAAGTTATGTGTTGAAACGTTCTAATCCATCCTTTGAGACACAGGATTAAGCTCAAGGGCTAATTTTATCCTCTTTCACAGGATTTTTGGCAATATGTTGCTGCGTGAATGCTTGTTGATGTTTTGCTTTTTGCTTATATAATTCTTTTCACACTCTTTTTTTTCTATTATTATAAAAACCTAGCTCATCTTCATTTCACACTCAGACTTCACCTTTATAGCTCACCATTTTAAGAGATAAACCTTTATTTCCATTGCTAGGATTTATCAAATGCAAAAAGGATTGCACTGCCTTTTTTATGAAAATGCAAATCTCAATTCCTAAAATATCTCTTACAAAATTATAGTTGGTAATATCATTTTGTTTGGATTTTGTTGGGTCCTCTTCTATCCCTTCTGACCAAATCTGCAAAACAAATTCGATTGATAATAAAACAAGAACAAAACAAGAACTTGAATATTTAAATTACTAATGAGAAGTGTCATGGTCGGCACCTCTCTCAGACTCATTTCCTGCTGTTATATCAGCTACACGTGGTGGTTTGTTTCCGCCCTGTCATCTGCTGCTGCACGTGGGGGAGCAATCAGCGCTAAAATCGCAGCGCGGTGTGCTCCATCAGCCCAGCACCTGTTATTCGTTTCCCCTTTCCTATTTATTCCCGTCTATGCCTCTATGCCGTCATCTTGTGTTTCGTCTTACCGTGCATATGTAGAGATCTCCTCTCTTCTATCTTTTGTACTGTGTCCAGGATCAGATTCAGATCGGTCCATCGATGGATCCCAACGTAGCGGCACCTGATTTGGAGGAGACATCTCCTTGGCGCCGATCTGAACCCCGCCTGAATCCACAGGCTTTTTATTCTGGTGAACCCACATCATGTCGTTCATTTTTGTCACAGTGCTCCCTGACTATCTCGTTACAGCCCTCCTGCTTCCCCACCGATGAATCCAAGGTTGCGTTTGTTATAATGCACCTGGCCGGTAGCGTGAGAGAGTGAGGCACAGCGATGTGGGACAACAAGCATGAGTGCTGCAGCCAGAGCCGATCGTCCCTATAAGCAGAATACGCGTAGTATAAGCTGCGTAGGGCCCCCAAAACACCAGGGGGCCCCCTTGCTCCCAAAGATGTTTTAATTTCAGTTTCGTTTTGGAGTTTGGCCAGAGGTTATGAAAACATGAATGATAATTTATTTTAATGCAGTGCGCTGTCACCCTCTCTACGTAAAAATCAGCCAAATCATGTAACGTGAATATCATACAGTCTCTTGCTCAAAATTTTTTTTATTTGAAAGCGTACAGAGCTGCGAAAGAGATGAGCGCTTTCCGCGAGCGTGATTCGAGACGAAGTGAAACACAGACAACTGCGTTGCATCCATTCTTTCATCACAACCACACACGCCACAGCGCCACGGTTTGGATTCTCTGAAGAGGAACCCATGCAGATCGGCCACGCTCATCTCACGGCCTGGGAACGGCGGCATTGGATCACCCACGGGTTGTGTCTCTATTGCGGGGAGGCGGGGCATATGATTACTGCCCGTCCCCACAGGAGGCAGCCTCTTTCTGGAGAGAGGTCGCGCACGGTAAGCGTGACTGTTTCTCTACTGCCCTCTGGTGACCCGTCTACTCTCCCGGCAGTGCTCCAATCAGAGGGGGTCACCTACACGGTGGTAGCGCTTATTGACTCAAGACCGGAGGGGGATTTCATGGACATTGATCTGGCTAGACATTAGGGTATTCCTGTATTTCCTCTAGCCAAATCTATCTCTGCCAAGACTCTTTGCGGTACTCCTTTCACCAAGATCACAGCCGTCACTGGACTCGTTCACCTGATCACATCCGGCAATCACACCGAGGAGATTCGATTCCTCCTCATTCACTCTCCCTCCGCTCCAGTAGTTTTGGGGCACTCCTGTTTTATTGAGCACAACCCTTTCATTGATTGGACTCACCACACTGTATTGGAGTGGAGTCCATTTTGTTTGTCTCAATGTTTGGTTACTGCTTCATCCCCTGTCATGTCTGTCTCTGTGTTACAGGGGGAACCGGTTGACCTGGCAAATGTTCCAGAGGCTTACCATGACTTGAGAGCTGTGTTCAGTAAGTCCAGAGCTTCATCTCTTCCTCCGCACCGCTCGTATGATTGTGCGATATAATTATTACCTGGCACTTCTCCTCCCAAAGGGTGCCTTTATTCACTCCCCGGTCCTGAGAGTGGGGCCATGGAGAAATACATCAATGAGTCTCTATTAGCCGGGTTTATACGTCCTTCTTTCTCTCCGGCTGGGGCGGGGTTTTTCTTCGTGGAGAAGAAGGATGGATCGCTCCGTCCCTGCATTGATTATCGGGGGCTGAATGACATCACGGTCAAGAACAGCCATCCTTTGCTGTTGATGTCTTCAGCGTTCAAACTCTTGCAGGGGGCGACCAGTTTTACGAATTTAGACCTACGCAACGCTTACCACCTAGTTCGGATTAGGAAGGGGGACAAATGGAAGACCGCCTTTAACACCCCTACAGGTCACTTTGAATATTTGGTTATGCCTTTTGGACTTTCAAACTCCCCCGCGGTCTTCCAGACACTCATAAATGACGTGCTCAGAGACATGGTCAACCGGTTTGTGTTTGTATACCTCGATGACATCCTGATCTTCTCCCAGAACAAGCGTCACCACATCCAGCACGTCAGGCTAGTGTTACAGTGGCTTCTAGAGAATCGCTTATTCGCCAAGCTGGAGAAGTGCGAGTTTCACGCACGATCAGTTCCGTTCTTGGGGTTTATTTTGTCGCCGGAAGACATTCGGATGGACCCTGGCAAGGTAGAAGCAGTTGCTAATTGGCCCACCCCAGACAGTCGTAAAGGGGTTCAGCCATTGTTCCATCCGCGCATGCGTTCATTCGAAGATGCCTCTGGACATGGAGGCTCGCCAGACAAGCCCTTATCCGGACTGGCGAGAGGAACAAGACGTCGGCAGACCGTCACCGTTCTAAGCCCCCACTTTATGTTTGGGGTCAGAAGGTTTGGTTGTCTACCCAAGACATCCCTCTCAAGCTGCCCGCATGTAAACTGGGACCTGAATTCATTGGACCGTACGTCGTAGCTAAAGTGCTTAACCCGGTGACTGTTCGACTCAAACTACCCCCATGCTTAAACATTTTTTATCTGGTATTTCATGTATCTAGAATCAAGCCCATCATTCACTCCCCCCTACAACCCCAGACCTCTGGCCCTCCGCCTCGCAGACTCATCGAGGGGTTGCCTGCCTACACTGTACGACGACTCCTTGATGTGAGGCGTAGGGGTAGGGGTCACCAATATCTGGTAGACTGGGAGAGCTATGGTCCGGAGGAGAGATGCTGGATTCCGGCTCGCTATATACTGGATCGCTCTCATAGACCAGTTCCATCGGTGTCATGTTGAGTCTTCTGGAGATGCCAGGAAGCATCCCTGAGGGGAGGGATTCTGTCATGGTCGGCACCTCTCTCCGACTCATTTCCTGCTGTTATGTCAGCTACACGTGGTGGTTTGTTTTCGTCCTGTCATCTGCTGCTGCACGTTGGGGAGCAATCAGCGCTAAACTCGCAGTGCGGTGTGCTCCATCAGCCCCGCACCTGTTACTCATTTCCCCTTTCCTATTTATTCCCGTCTATGCCTTCTCTCTGTGTCGGTATGTCATCTTGTGTTTCGTCTTACCGTGCATATGTAGAGATCTCCTCTTTTCTATCTTTGTACTGTGTCCAGGATCCCCAGGCGAGGATTAATTAATCCACTGGATAGCATAGCCGGATTGGGAGCGTGAGACTGAACCCCTTTCGGTCTATTCCCTCCTAACCATCCGTCCAGTTGGTGTGGGGCCCAGTTTTTCTCTCAAACTTTTTGTTTCTGTTTTTTGGATGTGATCATCCGAAGTTTCTAATAAACTTCATTCCACCGTTTGCACAGCACTTGAGTCTTCCCGTCTTTTATACACAGCGTTGTGTGACAAGAAGAGCTCATTATTTGAATGTTACCTTCTCAACAGTAATCATTAGCAAGTTAATTGGAGACTAAATATTAAGGCAACAATAGCACGTAAGAGTACATCTGGAGTACAGGAAATGTAGTATAAATGTGTTATAATTAGTCTGTGCTACATGACCAGATCTTCCTGCTAAAGTACAAAGGTTTTGAAAAACAACATGTAGTATGGGCTCAGTATTGTTAGCCAATCCGCTCACTGCCAAAGCATCTTGTGATTGAGCCAACCAATCACATTACAGCTACATAGGGTTGAGTGGCAGGCACTTGCAATGTTTTGAAGATCGCTCATTCATAAAAAAGTAAGGTGCAGTTATAGTGCCTTTAAAAGTGGAGTGGAGAAGACTAAAGAGATAACACACAAGAATAGAGCTAATTTACAAAATATAGTATGTATTCAAAAGCAGAGCATTTTACTTTGTAATTTTCATTTAAATTAAAATTTGTTCCTTCTACAAATAATAAACCTAATTATTTGAGAAAGTGATGGTGATACAAGGTTAAATTGAATGTCTTCTTATCATGGACCTTAGCTTGTGACCTATACATTATTAGACAGTAGGTTCTCTGTGTGTGTGTGTGTGTGTGTGGGTGTGTGTGTGTGTGTGTGTGTGTGTGTGTGTGTGTGTGTGTGTGATTTATGTGTGTGTGTGTGTGTGTGTGTGTACAGTGTACAGTATAAAACCATTACGTATGTGTGTGTGTGTGTGTGTGTGTGTGTGTGTGTGTGTGTGTGTGTGTGTGTGTGTGTGTGTGGGTGTGTGTGTGTGTGTGTGTGTGTGTGTGTGTGTGTGTGTGTGTGTGTGTGTGTGTGTGTGTGTGTGTGTGTGTGTGTGTGTGTGTGTGTGTGTGTGTGTGTGTGTGTGTGTGTGTGTTGGGAGTATGTGAATTGTGCCACCTCCCAAACATTCTGGTTAATATTTGATATTTGTTCTAAAATGTTCTGCTGGAGTGTTATTTCTGTTATCAGATAACAACAACAGGAAGACATAAAAACAATGAGCATAACACAGGCAATGCCTATTGCCTTTAAGCTGATTAACCCTAGCAATTTTTCATGTTCCGATTTGTTACACTCTATAATTTGAAGGAATGTTACCGTATTTATTTTTTTACAGGTGTTTTGCCAGTATTTTGAATTGTACACTGCATTACTGCATCTACATTGTATTGTGTTTTAGAGTTAACAGAAATGTCCATAAAATAATGGATATGAGCTGCCAGTACTTTTCCTGTTATTTTACGGATTTATTTTTACAGTGTACAGCAACCACAAATGAAAAAATGAATGAATGAATAAATATTATTAGTAGTATTAGTATTATTATAAAATAAAAATGCAAGTAAACATACTTCATTAATCTTTATTTACAACTTCAATTTTTTTTTACAGTGTTTAAGGAGATGGTGAGATTAAAAGCTTTTTATTATCTTACATTCATCTAAGAATTTTTTTCCCCGTTTATTCTTTTTGCTTTTTATTTACAACATTCTCATAAATGTAACACACATACTTTGTGTCCTACAGCTTGAGTGAAGGGTTAGTTAAAGCACAACACTCCCTCATCTGGCCAGGACTGGAAAGATGGTTTTAAATGGCTCTTTGATCTCAATGCTAGGAACAAAGACAGTGTTTGGAATTGAACAGTAGTGTTCGCATATTGTGCAGTATGTACCGTAAACTGCCATATACTGTATATATATATATATATATAAACATCGTGTAGACATTGCCACAGTTCTTCTGGATTTAGTCTGTCTCAGTTTGTTCTGTTTCTTCATGTCACTCCAGACAGACTGGGTGATGATCAGATCAGATCTCTGTGTGGAGCACTGGATGTTTTCAGACAAAAATATCACTGGATTATTACAATTAATGGCAAAATTAATTTTTGGAAATGTAAACTTATATATCCTACTGTCAAAGCAAAATATAGAAATAACTGACTTAAAAACTTTTTTTTCTTGCTGGTATAAATAGTAGTGTTCTGATTACCACTGTAAATACAACTGCTAAATTATGTTTGCAGACCAGAGTCTCAAATTAATGTTGTTGATTGCTATTTTATGTCTTGTGGACATTAATAACAGAATGTGAAAGACAAAACTATCTTGTGATCTCATTGTGACTTCTCTGACCCAGTACTGGGTGTTTATTGTTTTTTGCAATGCTCATTCATTTTAATGAGACGGAGAGGGAAGGACAGTAATGTTGAAATATAAATGTCAAAGTTATGACATGATGTCGATGAACACTGATTTTATCAAACAATGGCCTTGGTGAAGGAAGCAGGACTCTGAACATGGCTGGTTATTAAACAATTAGCCTTTAATGCTCTTTAATCTTTTCATGACTTTTGCTGGATACGAATCGTCGAAATTATGAGGTGATGATATAAACCTTATTATACCAACAGAGAACATGGGATAATTTAGAAAGTGACTGTCGAGAGGTTGGCTGTAGTTCATATATCAGCCAGGAGAGGGCAGGAGCACAAAAGCTTAGCCTATAGTTTGATCAAACGGAGCAAATCAAAGGGGAATCCTTTCTTTCTTTCTTTCTTTCTTTCTTTCTTTCTTTCTTTCTTTCTTTCTTTCTTTCTTTCTTTCTTTCTTTCTTTCTTTCTTTCTTTCTTTCTTTCTTTCTTTCTTTCTTTCTTTCTTTCTTTCTTTCTTTCTTTCTTTCTAGACAAACACAGCAAGCAGCAACATCTGTCCTTTTATGGCACAACGCTTCTTCAGCAAAGAACAACAGAGATGCTAATTGATAACATTTGAAGATAATTACAGCAATTATTTCTTAAGTTCACTTGGGCAATAATTGAGGCTTGTTGTAGATTCATGACCTTTATAGACAATAGAACTGCACGGATAGCTATTTACAATGCACTCATATAAATTACTTAAACGCACTAATAAAAAACCGACAGTCTACAAGCTTTGAACGGCTTGATATGATGGAAATCATCAGGCTGCTGGATTTACAGGAGTAAACTACAAAGCTGTTTTAATCAACTTCCAGTTACCCAATTCATTTCAGAGCTGAATATGTTAAAAAGGTGGTTCGGTTGCGCCTATTTAAAATAAAGTAAGACTTTGGGTTTTATTCCTGGTGAAGAGTCATAAATATTGAAGAAAAAGGTTATCCTTGCTCTCTCATCTCAGGTTTCTTTAGTGAACACTATGCTTAGGATGCATGAAGTTGAAAACTGGTGATCAGCATTGTTACGTCCATTTAAAGCCGTTTCTGCATTTCATATAATTGAGCATGTGTTTCACATTAGGAAGAAATAGACTGGTGAAAAAATATATCCAAAAACAATAGGTGCAGTCAGTTGCTGCCACATTATCAGTGCAGTTATTCTATGCCATCACAAATTATATAGTGTCTCTTTATGTTTGTGATTTTGAGCTATCCTTATCTGAAAAAATGTAAATAAATTATTAAATCAACCATGAGTCAAAAAGAGAGGTGTGCTTCCATGTCTGAAATCTATCTATCTATCTATCTATCTATCTATCTATCTATCTATCTATCTATCTATCTATCTATCTATCTATCTATCTATCTATCTATCTATCTATCTATCTATCTATCTATCTATCTATCTATCTATCTATCTATCTATCTATCTATCTATCTATCTATCTATCTATCTATCTATCTATCTATCTATCTCTCTCTCTCTCTCTCTCTCTCTCTCTCTCTCTCTCTATCTATCTATCTATCTATATATATATATATATATATATATATATATATATATATATCATATATATATATTATATATCATATGACTGGTCTCAGCCAGATAATATCATACAGCGATGAATATCAAAATCTGAAAATAAAATCAATTAGATCCATGTAATTGATTAAAAATGGAATGGAGATTGTTTTTCTTTTTAATCAACTGAACAGTTATAAAAAAAATCTATTTAATGTATGTTAGAGGGGTAATTGCTAAATTAATAAAAGAAATCAGAGGGGAATTTCCAATCCAGGAAAGGTTCTGTGAAAAATACCTTTAATAAGCTGTTATGATTTTTTAAATCAACTTTTAATGAGATATCTAGTTTAATACCACTAACTATATTAGGTTTCTAGCTCACATTCCAGTAATACATGCTTTGAATTGTTTAAAGAAAGTATTGCTGAAAAATACCTAAAGAAAAAGGACAGGGCTGACAGAAATTACTTTAGATAGATTATACAATTTATCAAAATCCTCTAAAACACACCAGAGAAGTAACAGCACCAGAGTAAAGTGTTTTCAACAGGCGGCATGTGGAAGAGAGGCTGATTTTGACAGAAGACAGGGACAAAGAAACAGTGGAAAGGTATTCAGAAGTAAAAAGCGTGTTATATGTGTGTGTGACATAAAGAAAGAAAGAGCAAGAGATGGAGACAGAATAGCTCTAGTATGAACAGGTGCAGTTGTTAGGCCCTTTTGATCTTGCACCGAGCCATGTCCCTTAACACCATCATTACACACAGACAAATGCACATACAGGGTTCTGCTCTCTTGTCAGCGTCATCCCTTTTAGCACTCCATCCATCTATTCCACATTCTCCCTTTTTCAAGGTTTTATTTTCCACAGCGTGCAGGTCCATTCAAAATGTTAAACAAAAATATGTGCTAACATCACTCCATATAGCAAATCTGTGGCTCAAATTGGATTCATGCAGTTCCTGAACAGAACAGTAATATTGCCCGCTATGGGTATGAAATAAAAACCTGAGGGATCTCAAACTTATTTGGATTATATGTCATGGTTATATCCATGACATTCAGACTGTGCAAATTTTATGTATTTTGCTGTATCAATAATGCAAATAACATGCCATATACAGTTCCAGTTAAGCACGTTCGACAGCATTTGTGGCATAATGTTGATGATCAAAAACATTTATTTACCTTTTTTTGAAAGAAGCAAAAATCAGGGTTACAAGTGAGGTACTAGAAGTCAATGAGGGCAATCCATAAAACATTAAAATAACCACCGTTTCAACAAAACAGCCACAAGATGTAAACAATATCCATGGTAACATGATTTTAGGATGAAAAAATGGCTTGCTAACCTTTGAAGTGTAAAGAGTCCAATTTTTATCCAGTTTTACAACTTAACTGCCAAGTCAGTGTTACACCATAAACCCTAAAACGATTGTAAAAATAAGTATTTAAACAGCTTTACAGATCAAGTAATATGAACTGAATTAATGTGTTTTACACCATACATTTTTAACAACATACTCCATTTTTCCTTTTTTAAGATAACAAAGGATTATTTTAAATAAAATAGATCAATAGATTTGGGGAAGTCATGGCCTAATGGTTAGAGAGTCGGACTCGTAATCGAAAGGTTGCGAGTTCAAGTCTCGGGCTGGCAGGAATTGTAGGTGGGGGGAGTGAATGTTCTCTTCACCATCAATACCACGACTTGAGCAAGGCACCAAACCCCCAACTGCTCCCTGGGTGCCGCAGCATAAGTGGCTGCCCACTGCTCCGGGTGTGTGTTCACGCTGTGTGTGTGCACTTGGATGGGTAAATGCAGAGCATAAATTCCAAGCTGTATGTCATGTCACTTTTAGATCAATATTAAATAAAAAAATTATTTAAAATAAAAATAGTTTTAAATAAATTAATCAGCATTATGGCACAAGAACTGTTTATTATATTTACCCCAGAATATTTCTTAGCTTTGAGCTGAAAGGCACAAGGAATTTGAAATGTGGCACACACACACAAAAAGTACTGTTGATGGTTTAGAGTCACTGCGTTGAATTTAAATGTAGTTGACTGGGTCTCAAAGTGCCCCAATTATGGATTTTTGAAAATAACATTCATGCAGTGTGTAACACAGCTCTAAGTGAATGAAAACATCCTGCAAAGGTTTAAATCTGAAAGTGCACGTGTATAAAGCTATTGTCTCTCAAAAGAAAGAGTCCACTCTGAATCATTGAAACGAGTTGTTTTTAAGAAACCCGTTGTGCGCGCAGACCTGGGGAAACTTGATTTTCGCTTTGGTCTGAATGAAAATGCTAATTCATTCTTTGCCACTTGGTGCCGCTTTTGGAGCGGGTAAAAGCTCACAGACACTGCTTTAAATGAAATCGACCAGTCAACCGCAGAATAGCCTCACGGAAAGGAGTTTGGAAAAATGAATCGTTGAACGAATCGTTTGGGAGTCGTTGAGCAAGTAAGGTAAAAAATAAATGCATATTATAAGAAAATGAAAGTGTTTTTTGACCTTGCGTGCATGTCAACCTGTTGTTGGGGACTCCCAAAACCAAAATATGAACCTTTCATAACCCATAATAGAGGCACTTTAACTTTCCACATCAGGTTACAAGTATATCTTGGGATTAATATACATCCACTTCACTCCATCAATTGGGGGCTTGTGTAGTTTCCTGTCTATTTCAAGGAAATAGGGACTGTATCTCCTAACAGATATGATTGATACGACCTTAGTGCGGAGGTCTTTCTCATTCTCCCTCTCTCTCACTTACATGCACACACACTTTAGTGGCTCCCGTATTCTCCACTTTCTCTCAAGACCTGTAATTGCTCAACAATCAATGACATCAAACACTCCTCGGACGCTTGAATTTAAATCAGCCTCTTTTACCGTCCTGCACTCTCCCAAAGACACAGATACTGATTCGCACACACATACGCTTTGTGTTCTCTGAGCATTCACAACAAGAGGTTGTCATAGATACCAGCAAAATAAAAACGCTTCCTCACCATTTTTTCCATTCATGTATTTGTATGTATGTATGAATTGCCGTCTTTTCAGTTGTTGTTTTGCGGGCAGACTCAGAGTTTGGCGATTCAATTGCAGTGTGAGTTTTTGTGTATGTGTGTGGGAAAGGCAGAGAGAGAAAGAGATAGACTTTAGCATTTTATATTTTTTGTGCTCTCAGCTGGTCCTTCACAATAAAGGGTCTTTCTTTACGGTGACACACTTTTCCCACACATATTTTATTCATGTGCTTATAGACTTCAGTATAGTCAATGCAGCGACCTCTGAATTTCGTCAGCAGGCAAGGTTTGCAGTACTAATAATATTTGATCTACAACTGGCTGCCCTTACCAAAAAGTAGCATACTTCAAGTTTATTTTATTAAGTATACTTAAGTAAAGTTCAAGTATATTTTTAAGTATACTTTACACAGTAAGCATACAAATATCAGTGTACTAGTAGTATACTTGTAAGTGTACGATTTCAATACTTCAATACTTCAATACAATACTTCAATACTTCAATACTTGTAAGTGTACGATCTCCTTGGGACTAAATTGGCCCACTTTCTAGTATATAAAAGTATACTTTACATATAACAGTATAGTAAACTTTGATTACACAACTAGTTTACATCAATGTTTTAGCTTGTAGCATTTTTAGTATACTTTTAAGTATAGTCTCTGTAAACTACTAGTTTAGTAGTTGTATACTGCAAGTACACTCATAAGTTTTCTTTAAGTGAACTTTACATCATACTGTAAGTATTACTACTATTAGGTATTAATTTGTATATATTTTGTTATATGAATATCTGAACATAAAACGCATCAAAAGAAAGAACAGAGTATCTGCTTGTAAAGAGAAACATTTTATTCTAGCTTCATGCATTCTTTTTTTAAACACTTGAATGTGGGTAAGTTTCATAAATAATAAAGAAAGAAATAAACAACATTTTGAACAAAAAGCTGAAAAAGACAGTGAATTGGATTCAGAATGATAATCAAAACATAGATGGAGTCGATTAATACCCCAAAGATTGACCGTCATTATTACCGCTTCATTGGTCAACATTTATTCGGTAATGTTACACAGTTTTGATGCTGTTTTATGTCTGATGATCGAGTTAGATTACATGTGGAAGCATATGTTGTTTTGGTTTCTTCTTTTTTGTAAATTCTGTACAGAAGATGTTCACTAGCGCCCTATATAAAAAGAAAACACAGATTCTAGGAGCATAAGTACATCACAAATATATTCAGGCTTTTTCTGAGTAGAAGTCAAGTATACTTAAATGTCATTTAAGTATATTTCTGAGAAGTACATAAGAAATAGGCTAAAAGTAGACTTTCTTTTTGTTTGTTTAAAATAAGTATACTAAGAGCACACTTAATTTCCGTAAGCGTAATCGTCTGAGTTTTATTGTCAAAGATAAAAATACTTATGTGACCACCCTGCTGCACAGAGTTTGTGTCATAAAAATATTCAATTATTTATATATATATTGTTATGTATTTATGCATGTCTATTTCTATTTACATGTGCATATAAGTTTAATTTAAATAACTTTGTGTTATAATGATTTTGTTCTTGACAGTTCAGCTACATTTTCTGAATTCCTGGTGGCAGTTGAGAGAGAGTAGCGTTACCGTGACAACTGCAGCATCCTCAGACAACAAAGAGGACCGCTTGGGCAACCACTGACTCTTGTCTCTGTCTCTCACATTTATTGTTAAGGTTAGTTACATTTATTAAAATGTAATGCCAAACTGCAGTTTACATGCTTTAATGTGTTAATAATTTGTTTAAATTGATCATGTGTAGTCGTGTAATTTTAATACCTGTTTCATAGAGAAGTCCATTCATGTATCATGTATCCGAGTCGTTTGCGTACTACCTGTATTACTTACCTGAAATACTTACCCAAGTAGTTGGTCTGAGATATTTATGAGTAGATCCAGATGTGTGGAAGATCTAGAACATTTCTGTATAACGGTATATGATTATGTATTTATTTGTTTACTGTGATTTAAGTATTTATATGTGTTAATGACTAACGTTAACGTTACTGTGATTCTTCTAATGAAATACAATGTTTACTAAAGACAACAAAGAGGACCGCTTGGGCAACCACTCTGTCTCTCTCATTCACTGTCAAGAGAGCACGAACGTTACACTTATTTCATTTGTTCATTTTTTTTTTTTAAATCAGCTCAAAAATCTCTCAAATCTTAGTTTGAATGAACATGATGCTTCTGGTTTCAACAAAGGAAAATCTTTGATTTGAATGAGTTTGAGTAATAACTTTAAATAAAATAAAAAATTGATATAAGTATCATATTTCATCATCCTCCAAAATAAATCGGTGCCCCTAAATCATCTATAGTTCTTCCACTCATAAGCAAATGGTACTGCTTATAAAACAGCTCAAATGATTCAGTTGAAATAACAGAGGAATGGTGAAAACATCGATTGTTGCTTTCAGTAAAATAACAGCAATGTTCCAAAAGACACACACCTCCTGAATTTCCATCCTGTAGTTCTCACTCAGGAGGAGATCCAAGATGTTTAGTTTCCACCTACATATATTTAGTTTTGCTTGCAGCAACACAGTTTGTTCTCGATTGGGAAACTGGGATGTTTCAATGCACTGTGTATGTGGCAAATAAAATACATGACTTCATTTCCATGTTCCTACTATTCTGAAGGATCCCTGCACAATATTATTAGTACTATTATGTAGGATCTGTATACTGTTGCTACATTTACAAACTATTTATGTATGCATTTCTTTTTCTTTCTTAATCATTGCATGAAACAACCTTGCATTTGCACTTTTTGTAGGAAAGAGCTTAAATGGCCTTTTCAGCATTTGCATATCTGT
Organism: Ptychobarbus kaznakovi; assembly: GCA_027422405.1. Taxonomy (NCBI): domain Eukaryota; kingdom Metazoa; phylum Chordata; class Actinopteri; order Cypriniformes; family Cyprinidae; genus Ptychobarbus; species Ptychobarbus kaznakovi. The sequence continues at coordinate 17,576,737 of CM049798.1, forward strand.
AGCGATGAATGATGTGTAGGAACACTGCGTGTGCTAGTGGCTCCGCACCTTGCTGTTCCTCCTGACAATGTCCTTAGGTGAGCGTGTAAAGAGCAGATATGAAGCGTGTTCCAGGGGTCTATAGCTGGCCTAAAGCTGGACAGTCATGACTAGCAGGAGAATATTGCTAACCGCTCCCTGATTTAATTGCCTACTTGCCAAATCTGGCCACTTCACCAGCAGATCTGACGTTTGGTGGAAAGAGTTTAAATTAGTGAGAGAAAAGATATGATGTAGAGCTCAGTAGGAGGGCAGAGGTGCTAAGACATGGGCATTTCAGAGTTGACTCAGATTCTGTAAATGATCCAACCGCTGACTGGAGGGGCTCATGCTCAACTCTTAAGTAAAACGAAAATTCTGAGGTAGACCTTAGTTTGTCATCTACAGGATCAAGAATTCCTGCAAAACTGAAAAAGTAATAAAAAATAGAATACATTTTTATTTAAAGTAGCTTTGTTCTTTGAGCTCATTGTGTTCTCACGGAGGTCTCATTCACTGTAAAAAAACAAAACACATTAGGACATTGAGAAACCTTAACAGTTTAAGGCAACCAGCTTCAGCAGATTTTTGAGTTCTCAACTTATTGTTTCGGAGATTGAGTTCTCAACTTTTTGTTGTATAAACTTAAAACAAGTTGAGAAAACTCAAAAATCTGCGGAAGCTGGTTGCCTTAAACTTTTTTTGCGAGGATGCAAATCCCTGACAGTAAACTGATGACTTGCTCTATTTATGTGGTACTGACAAAAATGTCAAATTATTTTCTGCTGTCGCTTTGTCGCGTCCAGTGTGTAGACAGTCAAGCTGTTGCAGAGCGACAACTGTCGCAGGTGTAGACACGGTGCAATGCTAAATTTGCCAGATCTGTTCAGATGAAGAGACACTCATACGTGGCCTGAGGGTAAAATTTCATTTTGGGGGTCATCTATCCCTTTTATGTATAGGCCTACATGCTTGGGTTATGAGTGTGAATATGGGAAGACTTCTTAAGACTTGATACACATAGCCTATTCACACACAAAACTATTATACAATTATTTATTCTTCACCACACACTTATTTTTTTCATTTCAAATTTGCACGTCAGACCTCACACATAATTGTCGGTATTGTATATTGTGTTTTTGCCATTTTGTACATTGCCTATTTGTATATTGCCTCTTTTGTTGTCTGTGTCCTGTCCTATCATTGTCATTCTGTAGCACTGTGGAGCTTCTGTCACTATAACAAATTTGTATGTGTAAACATACCTGGCAATAAAGCTCATTCTGATTCTATTCAACACATTGCACTGTTTTATTAAAACATTTGGAAGGCATGGCCTCGTTTACTTAATTATGTTTTTAATAAGCTTATGTTCGAATATGTTTATTCCTCAGGGACTCAATGGTGTAATATGAAAAACAGTAAGGCCTAGGCAGAATATTTAAAAGCAACAACAGTTCTTCTGAATTCTAAAGTACACACCTATCATGCAAGAGGAGAAGCATGGCTAAAACACACGGGAATAAGACTAGAAAATTGCTATGAAACTGTGCATCTCACTAATAAACTCATCCACATGATCTCAAAGGACAAAATGCCAGACATCTCATCTCACCATGTCCAATTAAGTCTTACTCACCTTGGGCAGCCCAAATACGACTGTGTGACTTGTGCCTATATAAATATCAACAGACCTACTCAACACCTTGTTCCTTTGCCACAGCCTCAGATTTTTACATTACAGTAAATCATTTCAGTACAAATGATGATACCGGTAAGAGAAAGCCCTTTATGGCAAGTAAAAACATTGGTTAACAAAAAAAATATATATTATTTTCATTCTTATAGTTATTGTGCAATAAGGTAAAAATGTAACAAAAAAGAAAAAAATATGAGACATAATTACATACATTTTAATGAATAAAGCTTTAATTGAAATGGAAAAATACAAATTGGAATTTAACTGTTTTTGGTGAAATTATTAAGATTAATTTACATAAAAATGTAAATAAAGGTTTAAAAAAACATGAATGCCTCTGCATGTCGCTGTACTATACATACACATTAAAACCCAACAGCAATATTTTGAAGTTGTTAAAATTAATATAATTTTCACTACTTTAAACAGAGCAATCAAAGAAAGATGTTTGGATATAATAATTCAAGATTAAAATATGACAATTTATATTAGAATTTAATCTCATATCAAGACGACCTTCTGTCAGAGGAGTGCATGCAAGTGTGTTTAGAATTAGGAGCAATATTGTGACAGATGGGGAGCTTGAAACACAACGAGCTGCAACAGCTGGACGATGAAACAAGCAGGTTAGGGTGAGAAAGCTGGAGAGCGTGTGTACATAATTGTGTTTCCCCAAAAAACAGCAGGTTCAGACATGCCTGAGATGGACAGCAGCATGTGAACATGTTCATGTCAGTCTCACATATTTCAGTCACTAAGATCTGGGGAATATAACTCTCTCTCAAATCATCTGAATGAGGGAACAAAAGGGCAGACAGCTGCATTCTCTCCTTTGAGAATTCTAGGAAAGGAGAGCCAGGCAGCAGAGAATATAATAAGCATAAAGGTGAAACGGTTCAGTTTTCTCAATTTATAAAGATTAGACCAGTACAAGTTTCTTTTGGATATGACACTTCTTTACCTGCATCAAGCTCCGTTTAACTCTCAGTTTCTATTCAGCTGAAGGTACCAGGGATGTAAAGTGCTGCAGTTTAATCAGAACACTGATTTGGGCCACAAAGAGCCCCCTGTAGAACAAGAGAGAGGATTCAAAAGGGGATAAATCATGTTAGACTGGCCACCTGGTCTTCTTATTAAAAAAAAAAAGGCTGGACAGACTGTGGCATTAGACGTGGTTAAATACAGAGGCTATGGGTATGGGTACAGTCAGAACCCAATCATTAGGGGCTTAAATAAAATATGTGCTCATTGAGAGCTAAGAGCAACTGAATGCGTGTTGGGTCTTATGACTGAATTAACTGCTGTAATCTTTGCATTGCGTCAAAGGCGAGTCACTTTGATATACACCTAACACGACTGGGCAAGCAGTCAGTCTGAGCCTTCACTTCTGAACAAAATTAGGTTCCAATCCAATTCACATCATTATTAAATCTCAGTAATAGCTGTCAGTCAGATGCTATCCATTATAATCACTGAAAACCAACAATTACACACATTATTCGGCTCTGAAATGAGCTGATCCTTGAGGCACAGCCTATCAGTTACATAACTAACTCTAATCCTATGAAGGAACAGACTTGTTGTTACGGAACACAGACTCACGGCAACGTTAAAGTGAATAGGAGGCTTGTTGATTGAAGCAGGGATTGTAAACAGGCTGGTGAGTAATGTGAATTTAGTAGGATGGTAATATTGAATGAGTATACTGACAGTTCTTAGTTTTGTAGATGGTTGGAGGAGATCGTGGAGCTGGGCAGTCGAGCACACACTTTAGAGTGGGATGGGTGTGAGAAGATGTTGGAGACACAGACAAGCAGGAAGACGCTGGAGACACAGAGGATCAGGAGAGATGTAGGAACAATGTAACATGGCGATAAGTAGGTCAGGTTAGTGAGTCCTTCTCGAAGTCGAGACCAGACAATGTGCTGTGGTGAAGTATGTGCTTAATACTGCTTGTGATGATGATCAGGGGCGGGTGATTAGTACTCTGGTGATTGTGACCTCTGTGATTGGTTGGTGATGGTGCCTGGCCGATATCTGACACTTGTCTCAATTCCAATTGACTTTTCAATTTCTAGCATATTAACCACGTCTCCTTTGCTGCAGACTGCATCAGTAGTTTTGTCACTCAGACTGTTGCTGAAACAAAAAATGGACATCAGCCTTTGTTTGGCTTTGTTCAGAGCTATATGTATATAACATGTATATATATATAACATATAACATGACTCCATTTAATAATCAGTAAGATATTCACTATTTCTGCTATGTAAATACCCTGTACAACCTGTTTGCACATTCTACTAGCACATACCTGCCTATATTATTATGTATTAAATCCACAGTATACTGTCCTGCACATTTTATTTTATTGAATATTTTATTCTTCTTTATTTTTTCTTATTATTTTGTTATTTTTTACCTATATTTATGTATATTCTCTTGTGTTGTGTTACGTATTTTGCACTGTCCATTGAGCGGACCTGACCTGACCTGACTTACATTTCACTACTGATTATATTCTGTATAATTGAGTATGTGACGAATAAAACCTTGAATCCTTGAATAGTTCACTGATTTGAACAGTCTATTCTATAGATGGATCTATATTTGTAATGTTATTATTGTCCTTAAAGGTTTGATTTGTTTCATATTTTAATATGGGCTGTAGTTTTATGCAGCAGGGTTCATTGATACACCAATAGGTGGCGACAAGTCAGTGAGTCATGGAATCATTCACTGATCTGATTTGTTCAAAACAGTTATTCATTCAGGAAGGAAACAGGTATCATGAGTGAATAATTCAATCATTCGGTCAATTGATTTGTTCAAAAAAATGAATTTGTTCAAGAACAAAACAAAAGTGACTGTGAGTCATTGAGCCATTCACTCAACCGATTTGTTCAAAACACTGATTGATTCAGAAATAAAACACTAGCTACTGTTTCTCAGAGACACGCAATGGTGAAATCTGCTATGACATAGTTTGTAACGACTGTTCATTGACAATGAATAGAACAGACAAAGTAATTAGCAATCGTGTGTTTAAAATGTAAGTTGTTCAATATTAGCTTATTGTGTATTAAACTGGACTATGGAGTTTAAAAGCAACATCACAATCCCAATTAGTCTCCTGCATATTCGAAACACACTGTTGTGATATTGCTTAAATTACTGATTGAACCCCGTCTGTAATTTCAGTTCTATTTTGCTGTGCCTTCCTTTTTACTGGGAATGATATCACCTCCGTCTGTGCCGTTGTAAAAAAACATGCATTTTTCATATAAGATATACTGTTGAAGTTGTAAGATGTGAGAGTTGTACATTCTGGAGGCGCAGGAGACTAATGAGGATCAGGTGGGAGATCAGCCTTAAGACAGGTGGATGATGGACTTCACCTCATCTGGTGAACAGTCCTCTATACCAGTTCATCTGGGGGTGGTATTGAGCCAACTAAGAATAGGCATGGATCAGCTAAACCTCAGAGCCTGACTGAGATGAAATGGACCCTGTGCCAATTAACACACAGGCAGAGTGGAACAGTGTTATGGTGAATCTGCCAAATCTCTGCTATCCATTACAGTGACGTAAAAGGGAAAGTTGGTTTTGAGCAAACTCAGTATCAGTAATATTGCAGGTACACTGGATTCTGCATGCTGTATGTCTCTGATTAGCCTGACATACATGTGCTTATAGCAGTGTATGTTACTCATAATTTACTCAATAGTTCTTTCTATCCACCATGAAACTCATATAATGTGTTTATTGGTTAAAAATAGTCTGTTTGATATTTATGGAACAAGTGTATATTTTTCATCGTACTTGTGTGAAAAGAGTGTTTTGGGTGAATCATGGGACAAATAGAGGATTAGCATTTTTTTTTGCACATTTGTTTGTACTTATTAACATTTTTTACTAATAGTTTTTGTTTTTCCCAACAAAAAAAAATTATTGGCTGCTAGATATTTTTACATGTGACTTTTTTACACGTGTGAAAATGTGTAAATATTTAGCATTCTTTCAGGAATTCAGCTTTTACCTGAAATATGCAGAAGCTCACAATCTTGCCATTTATGACTAATTCAAACTTGCTGCTTGAAAGAATTCAAAGAATGGGATTCAAATGAGAATGTTGGATGTGAAGAATTTTAAATAATCTGACATGACTGTCTCTGTGCTTCTAGTCTGACTTTTATCTGAAAATCGCTGTGATGTCATGCGGATAATTGAGAGCACTGAAAAAGTCTTAATTAAGGATGTGTCGTGTTGCATAAGGTTGAGTTTTCTGGGTTGGTGAACTTGGTTGATTTGACCCTTGGTTTGAACTTTCCAGTTTGAAAGCAAGCATGAGGGCACTGCTCGGTGGATTTATGGTTATATTATATGCATTTAATCCATTTTGTAAGTAGTTGGATTTGGTGGCTAACAGATGCAGATTTACAATACATGGCCTGTGTAGCAGCAGAAATACAATACAATCTAAAAAATATGAATTAAAGGAAGCAAAAATCCTTGATGAGCAGGATCTTATATCTCCACACATGCACAGGGACATTCACACATACTCTGCAATCAGCCAGCCGAGCCATTCTTATTCTAATGGAGCATGGCCACCTCTTTAGGGAAATTCACACACACATCTCAATGTTCGTCATCAGTCGGCCTCATTCAGATCACCTCTTTGAGAGCTCAGTGCTCTTGAAGGACTCTCGAGACCATTGGCAAACAAGAACTTCAGTGAACCAATGCTATATCAGTTTACAGAGGAGAAGCAGACCATTAATCACACTGCATCAAAGAAGGGTATAGAGAGGAAGAAAACTAGGAAAACTTCAACCAGGTTTCTGTGATAGTTCTCAAAATTATGCATTCTCACTGCCTTGTGCATTTACTATCTGTGTGAATCTCTGATTTCAGGGTTCAGCTGAGTGTCATCCTTGAAGAATCACAGAGCCTAATAAATGCAGTCCATAGGAATCAAGACTGTGGTTTTATTGTACATGGGTCAGGTGCTTGACTCTCTTCAGATGTTTTTTCTGATGTATTCTACAGCTTTTCCTCCCATGAATGCTCGGAATTGGTTTGGTCTGTCTTAAAAGTTATGTAATCAAACAATAATCTTCACCATGCCTGGGAAGCATCTGACCAATGTAATATTTCTAAGCTCTATCGTTTCTGAGTTGCTGATGATTTTACTCAAATTATCAACAAAAATAATAACGAGTTCTCAACAGTGCAGGAACTTTATTTATTATTAACCAATAAATAAAATGGAAACCAAACATGCTGCACTTTCATCATCAGATCTAAACGTTAACAAAACCTAAAACCTTCCACTTCGCACAGCTGATGCACCAATCAGACTGGTTCTACTGATGTACTCTCAGTTATTTCAACTGCTGCAAATGATTCTCCCATTGCTCCCACACGGTGTCGGGATCGGCTCACTGTCACTCCTCACTGGGGATTAAGAATGGAGGTCGAACTTCAACTGGTTCAGTGAAAGATTAAAGCAAATGCACTGCCTGTGACATGATAGTTCCTCAGATTGAGCTTCTTTGTCCAACAGTCACGTATTCTTGCAATCTCATCATGACTTTCACCATCCAGGCAGCAAATCAATGTGAAGCTGAGGCCCTTGTCAATCAGAACTGAGACAGTGTATGTAAACAATCACTCTTCAGTAATAATGACCGAATTAGACACTGATGCTCAATTCAGCTTCCTGTTCGTCTTAGTCTGTCTTTGCCCTATGAATGTATTGCATGATGTGTTATTGTTTGTTCCTTTATCAATGCGCTTCACCATGTGGTAGAATTGCTGATTTCTATCTCACTGTTCATGCATGCCGTATTGTTTGGATAAACTTTTCACACCTCCTGATGAATGAGTTTCAAGATTTTAAGCACTGATGAAAATACATTGATGTACAATGTAACACACACTTCACTTTTTTGTTTATTAGTCATTTAAGAAACATGCTTGGTTACATAGTCACCATTAATAGCAGTCCTTACTATATAGCATTTGCGTAAACATATTGGACATCTGGCAAAGAAAACAGTGGCTCATTAGCATGATTTGGAGGTAAAAAAGGATATCAGTGGCGAAACAATAGGAAACCTGTTGGATATTCTTGGAAGCCATTAACTCAGTAGGAAGTTGAGTCACTGGGGCTTAGAAGTACGGTTGTGCACAATCCCCCCTTCTGATTTTCATACGACTATGCAAATGAATCTGAATTTTAAATCAGTTAAAGTAAGCTGGTTTGAAGCACTTCACATAAATGTCACCATATAATATTTCATGTATTGTATACACATTTTTTTAAGTGGAAAGCGAATTACCTTGAGTTTTTCAAAGCTTTGAAAAGCAGGTATATTTATTATGTGTTTTGAATGTCCAGACAATGTGGGTCTATAATGTTTAAATAATCTTCTCCTTAAACCACAAGAACACATTAATGATGATATGCAGTGGCAGTTTCTAAAAAAAGATTCACTCACCTATTTCACAGCACTGACAAACCTTCAAACTTCTGTTTCAATGTTGGGTCAATGAAAATGATCTCTAACAAGTTCCAGTGTCTTTCACATCCCCTTAATGACCTGTCATGATGTAAGATAGTATGCTGGCTTTCGTCTTTGTCTCTGTAAAATCTGTTTCATGACCACCATGCTTCCCCATAAAATTTTGAGACAGGAGCTGACCTCACCTGTCTGCTGACTTCTGACTCTTCAGTGCTAGAGCCGGATATTATGTTATGAGCTGTGCAATGCAAGAAAGCTAACTCGTTGCATTGCTCAGTTTTTCACACATTGCTCATTGCTCACAGCACTAATTCCAGGAGCTGGTGACACCTTCATTTTGTGCACGGACAGGGCATCTTGTCCATCTTTGAATTGTATCACATGTTTGAATGAAGCAGGGAATTATACCGCAAACACAAAGAAGAAACTTTAAGAGCAATATGTGTAGATGCACCATATTAGCCTTTCCATCTGGATGGCCTGTTAAGCACTTAGTGGGGCACTTTTCACCAATACAAAGATATTTTTAGTTGTGGTACTTTACGAATTACATAAGCTAATGTGATCAATCAGCAGTCAGCACTAGTATATAGTGCCCTTACATGCATATTGAAGAGACAAGTGGGCAGTAAGCACTGTTACCACTTCACAATGTTGTATAAAAAGGAGATATGTAATCTAGTGTGCTGTCACATTAATTTAATGAAGAGCACAACCCCATGTGCTATAGTCCAAGCCTTCTGAAAACCATACAATTGCTTTGTGTGAGGAATGTAATGATAATATGTAACTGTAGTTCTCAAATCTTATTTCACAGTCCATTATACGGTGTCACAAAACTTGCAGGTTATACATTAGTGCTGTGCATGGATAAAAGCTCATGAGCGCATGGTGGGTTTATCACTCAAGATGGACATTGATACCTTGTGACTGTCTCCTTTTATGACACACTGTTGGGAGAATGGCTCTATTTTGTGGCCTGCATTGATCTTAAGATGCTGTCAAGTGGTATTTGTCTTCCCCTAGTCCTATACCTGTATATAGTGCAGATACCTGCATGCGATTGTGTATCTGGTCTCTTGTGAATCTTGTGAATGCTAGGCAATGACCTAATCGTGCTGATTATACTTTTTCATTAATTGATTTATTGCTAATGAAGCTAGTAAAACTGGCGAAATAAATACATATAACTTTACCCTTTACCATGTAGTGTTATTTTGTTTTCAGTGTGTATTTTACAATCCTTCTAGCTGTAGTTGAACATGAGGATACAGTCACCGGCTGATTTGTTGGCTAAATAACAAGCATGTGGCATTTTCCATCTTTCTAGATTTTTAATGTGACTGTGACCTATGTAAAATATAAAGCCTATTGAGTGGAATTACAGGTTTCACCTTGAGGAAGAAGAGAGATCTGTCTTATGAACTTCACAGGTATATTAGAACAATTCTTCCAGGCACGTTGTGTGCTTTCTTGGGAGAACTGAACATGCGGTCTCATGATCATGCATTCCTGCACAGCAGTCCAAAGTCAAGCTCAGGGTTTTCACTAAAAAAGTTAAAAAAGTAAAAGTTCAAACTTTGTTTTGTTTTTCACTAAACACTACTGCATAACCTGAGTGCACTTGCAGTACAGTATCCTGCAGTACTGGAGTCTGAAGTTTTAGGACCGCAGTCATATCACCTTTTTATTATTCAAGATTGTGTGTGTGTACACTAGTACTTTATACAATTTTATAATACTTATTATTCAGTATATATATTTATATAGGCCATTCTACAGAATTGGTCCAAAGTCAGAGTTGGAAACGTCTTGAAAAAAGTGTATTTTTCCGATAAATTTTATGTATGCAAATTGTATAATATCCAAGGTAATATCCATGGTACACATTTCTAGTTGTGCAGTTAATTCTCCCAATTTATTTTCAGAAAGTATTTTCAGAAAGTGTCCTCTCCCCAAATTTGTCACAACCGAAAAACAGTAATAATAATTTAATTTGAACGGTTAAATTCAATTCAATTCAAGATTATTTGTATAGCGTTTTTCACGATACAATCGTTGCAAAGCAGCTTTACAGGAAATTAAGTTTCTACAATAGATTTATATATTGCAGAAACTTAATATATTTAACTTATGGCTAAAATTTGGTTCAATTCTGTATATTCTCAGAGGGGTTGGCATCATCTCTTCTCAGGTGTTTGGTCATCTTGGATCCAGACTGAAGCTTGTGTAATTCCTAGCAGAAACAGGGAAACAAATAGAGACATAATTAGCATAGCTGTTGTTCCATCCAAGCAAAAATTATTTGTTTAACCCAAGTTAAAGCATAATAATGTGCGTTTGATCAGATATACCTGCAGTACAAGATTGTGAGATGCATTATATGAATGCTTGGCTAAAGAGATGTGTCTTTAATCTAGATTTAAACAGAGAGAGTGTGTCTGAACCCCGAACGTTATCAGGAAGGCTATTCCAGAGTTTAGGAGCCAGATATGAAAAAGTTCTACCTCCTTTAGTGGACTTTGCTATCCTAGGTACTACCAAGAGTCCAGAGTTTTGTGACCTTAGGGAGCGGGTTGGATTGTAGCGTGATAGAAGATTAGTTAGGTACGCAGGAGCTAAATTATTTAGGGCCTTATAGGCAAGTTAGGGCCTTATAGGCAGGTAATAATATTTTGTAACTGATACAGAACTTAATAGGTAGCCAGTGCAGAGACTGTTAAATTGGAGTAATATGATCATATTTTCTTGACATAGTAAGGATTCTAGCCGCAGCATTTTGTACTATCTGTAGCTTGTTTATTGAAGATGCAGGACAACCACCTAGCAGTGCATTACAATAGTCCAGTCTAGAGGTCATGAATGCATGAACTAACTTTTCTGCATCAGAAACACTTAACATGTTCCGTAGCTTGGAGATGTTTCTAAGATGGAAGAATCTGTTTTGTAACATGGGAAATATGATTTTCAAAAGATAGGTTGCTGTCTAATATAACACCCAATTTTTAACTGTAGAAGAAGTAACAGGACATCCATCTAGTTGCAAATTGTGATCCAACATATTCTTTGTACTGTTTTTTTGGTCCAATAATTAATATCTCTCTCTTATCGGAGTTTAATAGAGAAAATTATTGTCATCTAATCTTTTATATTTTTAACACACTCCGTTAGCTTAGATAAATTAGAAGTTTCATCTGGTCTTGTTGATAATATATATATATATATAAATTGATCTATTAAGATTTTGCTTACATCTACATTATTCATTTTCTTTTATATTTTATTGCAATTTTGTCAGAGGTAAGTCAATTACAATTACATTTTTACATTTAGCAGACACTTTTATCCAAAGCGACTTATAATTGCATTCAGGTTAAACATTTTCATTAGTATTGTGTTCCCTGGAAATCGAACCCACAACTTTTTGCGCTGCTGACGCAATGCTCTACCACTGAGCCACACAGGAACACAATACTCTTAACAATATATTTTTTAACAATATTTCAACTGAAATGTATGAGATTTGTTTTCTTTTGTATCCATTTTTTTGTAAATGGTAAGAAGTTGATCATACTGATTTCAAAGTTAAGGATTCATTAGTTTGAATATAACTAACCAAAAACAATCATAATATCTTAGTTGATAATTCAGTATACTTTATTTTTGACAAAGAAATCTCATGTTTCAGTCGTGATAGCACATTTTCGGTAGTGACAGTAGCAAACACATTACATTACAGAATTTTAATTCACATACTAAAACACTACAAAAACATACTAAAATACAAAAAAGTTGCATAACTGTACTAACATTTAGTTTATTTTCCCCAAGTATGTTCCCTTTTGACACTACCAAAACAATGATGCCGTTTCAGTCAAGACTGTTTCGGTAGTGACCATTCTATAGGATAACTCCCCCAAAAATAAAGATGTCGCTACCAAAACTCCACCAAATGTTTCGGTAGTGACTGTTTCGGTTGTGAAAATTTGAGATACTTTTGAACCTTGCTCAAAGATGCTATAATCAGTATATGGTTAGCTAGCACAGCTCTGAACAGTGGCACACATATAAAAACTAAATGTTATGGAATAACTCCCCAAAAAAGTGTGCTTAATTGCAGAACAAAATGTGTTCGGTAATGACGTTCCTTGAAGTTTCACGCAGATTTTTCAGACTTTTGAACACATTTACTTCAGTATGATGGGACCTATCTACTCACACCTTGTAGCACTGAGAGAGGGGGGCATAGTAATATTTCCTGATCATAAATTTAGGGGTGTAGTTAAAATCAGTCTCTGCCAATGGACTAAAACATACACTGTTTCAGTGGTGACATGGAAAATGCAGTTTTTACATAAAGTTAAAAAAATACAAAGAAAATATGAAAATGTTTTTGTTTTCTTTTACTTAATTTTTAAAAGAATTAAACAGATACTTAAAAAATTATGGAAAAAAATACAAAATAATTTCAATATCATTTTCATAAGTTGAAATTTAGGGGTTAGGGTTCGGGAAAGCCACCTCCCAATTGAAAGTAACCAATAAATAATGATTTTATATATATTAAGCTTAATAATATTTTAAATATTAATGTGGGTTTGAATAGATAAAAGAAGGATCTTACTAAACATCTAATATTTGAATACTTTAATGCTTTTTAAATGTGTTTTTTGGTTGTGGGACAGCAGTTTGCACCAGTTCTGTAGAATGGCCCATACATATCTTCATTTTCAATGTGGAAGTAAGCTATTTTCTTTGAGTGTGTGAGACCATTTCATGAGCTGCTATAGGTAAATAACTATCTGTAGTAATTGTGCAGGAAAAGTGCACACTGTCAGAAAAGAGGTACAGCTCTGTCGCTGGGGTGGTACCCTGGGCCTAAGGTACAAAAGGGAAAAGTTATATGTATTTTTAAAGTAATAAGTGCCTTTAAGGTACCAATATGTACTTTCAAAGTACTAAAATGTAACTTTAAGAGACTAATATACCGTTTAGGAGTAGGTAAGGTACAAAGATGTACATTTTCACGTTTGTACCTTAGGGTACCACCCCAGCGACAGACCTGTACCTTTTTCTGACAGTGCAGTAAACAGTTAAACTATTTGCACTACAAACTACCATATTCATGATTATGATAATAAATTAAAATATTATGATAACACATACAAGTTTACAACATCAAGCAGCATAATGAACAGATTTTGCATAGTTAAAACCAAAACAAGAAGCGAATGACACGAGAAACCTTGCATATTTAAATTTTAAATGGCTTAAACTGCAATCTCTGGTGCTGCAGGATTATACTATTTTGCACCCCTTTGTAATCGGTGCCCTATGGAGTCTGCATATAGGGAATGGTGCTATTCTATTAAATTTCACAAATCAGAACAGTCCTATGGTAATAACTAATTTATATTTGGCAAATTTCAAGAAATAATCTGCCAGGGTGTTGCAATTCCACACACTGCTATATCTGGCGGTCACACACCTGCAAACGCATGAGAGAGCTGTCTCCTGAATTCTAATTTCTGGTTCTGCCCTCACCTGTTCCTCCTGCGTCATCCACTAGTGTTTTCATAGGCCTAGCTGGCCAGTGCATGCTTGTAAAGCCTTCCTATCGTTCGTCATTAGCATTCTGAGCGTTACCCTTTATTTGTCTCTTCTGGTTTTGGACTCTTGTCGTTTTCTGCCTCAGCCTGTCGTTTTGGACTTGTTTGCTTGGATTTACTTGCCCTTACTGTACCCTAGCCTGTTTGACTCTGCTTTGTTCACGCCAATAAATACCTCTGCGCATGGATCCTCTCGAGCCTCCCGAGTCTTCTGTTTCACACACACCACCAGTCATCATACAATAGTGTGACCATACGGCCAAAACAAAGCCAAAACCTGGACATTTTAGGCAATTTAGAAATCATGTTCAGAAAAAACAGACATGTTCAGAAAAAAGAGGACATACTGTCACCCCAGCAAAATATGAACATACACTATTTAATGGAAATATGATATAGTAACTCACATATTTCATCCTCACAAACTTGTAATGTGAAATGTACAATTTGTTTAGAGATTTTATCTTTTAATTAACTGTGTTTCTAATGTGTTTTTCTAAACCTGAGGATATGTATCTAATAACATTTAGCTGTCTTTCTCTAAAAAGCATTTTAAAAGTAATTTCGTAGCCTTCATCTTTTACTCACCTTTAAACTGCAAAACAACGAAGAGTAAACATGTTTCTGAATGTCTCTAAAGAGCATAGCACAGATGATTGAACAAATTTACCATGAAAGCACCTTTTCCTCTGATGCATTCCACTGTGAATAGCATGCTTATTTACAACACATTTCCCATTGCACCAGAGTACAGACAATCACAGTATGAGATGTGCCTGCAAACCACATTATGCAAAGCACAATTTTGTTTCTCTTTCATCTTTTCAAAAATGACACATTGGTACTTAACAGCAAACATGTTATGTTCCATATACTTTTTCAGTCAAATAAAATTGTTATATTTGGCTGCATGGTGGGAAAAGAAAAGGACATTTCTATATACTGTACATTCTAAGAAAAGTCAAATGTAGGCCACTATACTGTGTTATTAAGAAGGGATTTTCTATAATTGATTTTTCACAGGTGTTCTACCCATATTTTGAATTTCATTGATTGGTGTTTTTGGGGTCAAAAGAAATGTCCATAAACTTAGCAGTGCCTTTTTTCTCTACTGATACTTTTCAAACAGTTATGAATTCCTTTTGAAGACATCGAACCTTGACATTGTGATTTTGAATAAATACATACACTATAACCCAATGTTACAGTATAAACTACAGCAGGGGTAGGCAACGTCGGTCCTGGAGTGCGATGTCCTGCAGAGTTTAGCTCCAACCCTAAATAAACCTCACCTGCCTGCAGCCCTAGTAATCCTGAAGACCTTGATTAGCTGGTTCAGGTGTGTTTGATTAGAGTTGGAGCTAAACTCTGCAGGACAGCGGCACTCCAGGACCGACGTTGCCTACCCCTGAACTACATCATGCCCCAATTACTTATATTTATTTAAAGTGCACAGCTTACACAATAAAAAATGTTGGGTTAAATTTCAACCCATTTAACCCAGCATTTTGTACATTAGGCCTACAGCAGATATGCTGAAACAACATTCCAGCTTGTGTTAAGATGGAATTCAATTAAAGCATTTACATGGTCAAGTACAAATTTTAATCAGACGCAAGAAAACAGGAGCATTGTTTTACCAATCTTCAGAGTAGATTAAATGTGATGGACCATGTAGTGCTGCTGCACATTTGAATGTGGCGCTTTCTGAACTGTAATTTTTTTCAGTTGGGCTTTTCAAACGGCATTTAGCTCCAGGTTATTGTCAATTTACTTTTCTCAGTCGCTTTGCAACATTTCTCAAAGGACAATGTAAATTCTTAAAACTGCTTGATCAAACTTCAAACCATGCACAATACATCATAAAAGCTATTTTTTATTAGTTTGAACAAATTGCCAATGGTTTGGTACATTCTTGCAATTGATATATACAAATGTCTGCTGTTTCCTATAATCATTTGCCTATATGTTCAAAATGATATTACTTATAATATATATTGGTATATTGGTTCTCTGTTGAATAGTCGTACCGACCCAAAAAGTCTAGACATTAGTTAATTGCACAAGTCATTAAATGTAAAATGTTTGAACCAGCTGTCATAATTTCCACTAATTTCTATCAGACTTTTTTTGTAAATGTGTCCTGAATTAATGAACTGCTCTGCAGGTGAATCTATGAAGGCAAATGTGGCTTTGGAAGACATTCCAAATGATTATTTTTATGCTGCATTGCAAGTGAAGAAATCCCTAGAGATGTGGAGGAAAATCTGTGATCCAACAGACCGGGACGTCAGGGGGTGTACAAAGACTGCACTGTAATTCCCCATACAGTGCTGCATTCACAGTTTTAGTGGGTTTTCCTATCTTTAATTTCCTAGTTTTGTCTGTTTTATCTTAGCCTTTTGCCTGTTCAATCTCTTGCAATCAGCATCCCACATACAGAAATATAACTTTGTAGTTAGTACTATTGAAAAAGTATACTTACCATACAGGAAAATGTAGCATTGTGCATTTTCACTCATCGTGATCAAAACTCTCATTATTGATTTCTTACACTGATATACTGCACTGATATATAGAAAACATGGCTAAGCATTCTGAACAATGATCTTGTTTGTGAACAATGACACAAGGACTTGTCATTATGACCCCAATGGTATGTTCACTGACATAAATATTTACTTTTGAGAGATGAACTAGTATTTTGAGCAAGTTTCCGACTTTTGCAGGTAATCCATTTTGTGGCGCTGATTGTACAAATGGGTTTCCAAATATTAAAGTCTGCATGAAATCAAACTTGACACTATTCACTTTGTTAGCGCACATTGCTGGTCTTGAGGTGAACAATTAGTCTGTGCAAGTTAATCCACAGATTGTATAATCTTTTATCAAACTCTGATTAAAGAGTGGATAGTACAAACTGGATCGTACAGTCAAAAATATATAAGCCGATGAAGAGCAAGAGCGAGACAAGCCGTTATAACACAGGTCACGTGTTGTGCTTGTCCAATCAATAATATTGACACCGTAAAAATGACAAATGTGCAGTGTGAAACAATTCCTTTATAAGTGTGAAACATGGAAAACAAAGCGAGATTGGGTATTTGTGAAAAGCCCTATCATGTTCAAAGTAAACATATCAAGAGAGAGCATATTTATTTGCTTTACATTTCCTTTTTCATCTCTCAGTATCCGAGTCCCCTTTTTAACCTTTGAGTACTACTCTCACCATACACATTATTTTATTCTTATAGACACACATGCAAAGTAAAATTCTGTGTTGCCCTAAAGCTGAGTGTATGGATAATGGATGAACTGACAAATTGATGGACAGTCTTGAAACATGGATAGTATTTCAAAGAGATGGGGTGAGATCAGTGTTCTTATACTTGATGTGATTCTCTGCACATGCACTGGAAGCATTGGGATAACTGCTGGGGGCATAAAAAAAAGCTGTCACTGACCACCTTATTCATTTTTAGCAAGGAATTTTTGCTAATAGAAAAGGCCATTTCAGTAAAGGTGATATCAAAATTCAGCTCTGGACGTGTGTGGACAAGATTCTGACAATACTAATTCAGAAAGACTTCACCATTATTTTTAAAGATAAAGAACTATTGAGAGACATTGAGCTTTTCGCATTGTTTTAATTACTGATCCTCCAATTATTGATAACCAATAAACAGAGTTATTATTCTGTATCTTCAGTGACCTTGAATGGCGGATCAATTCATATATTTTATTTAACAGCTCCCATCACAAAGGAATTGCAGTCATATTTACATTTCATTTCATGTAATGTAATGTCCATATTCCAGTTTACTACGCTGCAATGGTAGCTTACAAAGAGGAAAGCAGAACCCATTCTTGGTAATGTACATAAATGCTGAGATGTGCTGCCTGGAAACAAAGACATTTATGAGGTCATTTACACTCACCGGCCACTTTATTAGTTACACCTGTTCAATTGCTTGGTAACACAAATAGCTCATCAGCCAATCACAAGGCAGCAACTCAATGCATTTAGGCATCTAGATGTGGTGAAGACGACTTGCTGAAGTTCAAACCGAGCATCAGAATGGGAAGAAAGGGGATTTAAGTGACTTTGACCGTGGAATGGTTGTTGGTGCCAGACGGGTGGTTGAGTATTTCAAAAACTGCTGATCTACTGGGATTTTCACGCACAACCATCTCTAGGGTTTACAGAGAATGGTCCGACAAAGAGAAAATATCCAAGTGAGCGGCAGTTGTGTGGACGAAAATGCCTTGTTGATGTCAGAGGTCAGAGGAGAATGGGCAGACTGGTTAGAGATGATAGAAAGGCAACAGTAACTCAAATAACCACTCGTTACAACCAAGGTATGCAGAATACCATCTCTGAACGCACAACACGTCGAACCCTGAAGCAGATGGGCTACAGCAGCAGAAGACCACACCGGGTGCCGCTCCTCCTGTCAGCTAAGAACAGGAAACGGAACAATTCGCACAGGCTCACCAAAATTGGACAATAGAAGATTGGAAAAAACGTTGCCTGGTCTGATGAGTCTCGATTTCTGCTGCGACATTCAGATGTTAGGGTCAGAATTTGGCGTAAAGAACATGAAAGCATGGATCCATCCTGCCTTGTCTCAACGGTTCAGGCTGGTGGTGGTGGTGTAATGGTGTGGGGGATATTTTCTTGGCACACTTTGGGCCCTTAGTACCAATTGAGCATCGTTTAAACACCACAGCCTACCTGAGTATTGTTGCTGACCATGTCCATCCTTTTATGACTACAGTGTACCCATCTTCTGATGGCTACTTCCAGCAGGATAATGCACCATGTCACAAAGCTCAAATCATCTCAGACTGGTTTCTTGAACATGACAATGAGTTCACTTTACTCAAATGGCCTCCACAGTCACCAGATCTCAATCCAATAGAGCACCTTTGGGATGTGGTGGAACGGGAGATTCACATCATGGATGTGCAGCCGACAAATCTGCAGCAACTGCGTGATGCTATCATGCCAATTATCAATATGGACCAAAATCTCTGAGAAATGTTTCCAACACCTTGTTGAATCTATGCTACGAAGAATTAAGGCAGTTCTGAAGGCAAAAGGGGGTCCAACCCAGTACTAGCAAGGTGTACCTAATAAAGTGGCCAGTGAGTGTATATCAATTCTTTTGTTCAAAATTTTCTTTTTCACTTTATTACACCATGTCTCACCTTAAATCATGTCTCGTCTTTGTACATCTTGCACATCGACTTTCTTCTTTAGGAAAATGAATTTAATGAAAGGAAATGTGATGGAAATACAAATTGCTCCTTAGCCAGGTCATTTTTAGGGAGTGAAAGGATATGAATTAGACCAGATTTTCATAATGTGTACATATGCCTACTTTGTCTTCATTGACAATTAGAATAAAAATGGCTTTGATGTTTCACATCCTTCAGAACTATGGAAAAAATCCATGATTTCTCTCTCAAGAGTTCACAGAAATGATAAGGACCCCAGACAGTTTGATCAGTGTCCAAATGAGAGCTTCAGTTCTCAGCACTCATGACTTAACAGATAGTGCCCAACTTGTCTAACCATTAAGACATCAGCAGCAGCAGCCGTACACAGACAGATATTATCACCAGCAGGTGAAAATCTGTATTCCAGGCTGCAGGATTTTTTATGTTGGAAATCCCCTTTCCTCTTGGAGCAAAGGTTAGAGCGAGTGCATTGCTTTTGTATCTTCTGTATCCGAACTGAGAAGACCGCTTCTTTTGATGTTCTTCTCACTTTCTACTAATAAAACCCAAAGGTTTTCATTCTGGTCTTTCTGTTCCTCATCGCTGTCTGGAAAAAAGGTTTCTAAACGCATTGTTGTAGTTCTTGTTAAATGCTGTGTAAATGAGTGGGTTAAAAAAGGAGTTTGAGTAACCCAGCCAGAGGAAGACACTTTTCCAGACAGGAGGGATGTCGCATGAACAGAGCGGAATGATGAGCTCAGCAAGGAAAAAGGGAATCCAACAGAGCACAAACACACCAATCAGGATGCCCACCATCAGAGCCGCTCTCCTCTCTTTCTGCTCTCGCCACGTCTCGCCATCCGTCTGGAAAGATACAGTAGCGTGACGCACTGTGAAGGCCATCTGTGGCTGTCGTTCAGCCCCCTTAACCTGGCAGTAAACAAACAGGATGATGAACAAATGTATTGGTAGTGTTAAGGAAGTACACAACTATTTGAAGGAATTTGCTTATAAATACTTTATTTTTCATCTTTTAAAGCTTGTCAGATGGGTTTGGATCAACTATGCACAGATTCATATAAAACTAAGTGTTAAATTCATATCAAATAATTCAATTTGATCAAAAACACTTTGAAGAAGAGTAACTTTGTAAGGAAGTACAAAATTACTTTGGTACATATCGGTGTATAGACATCACATTTACACTGATCTTTAAAGGACACCCATAAGCTTTTTTAAATTTTATCTGTCATTTAGCGTGTAATATAGCTGTTTGCATTTAAACGATCTGCACAAAGTCCATGTCAAAGGGAGTTAATCTCTCTGACAGAAATTACTTCCATGACTTAGCTTCCTCACTGCAGGTGCGTTCACACCATGTCATAATTACCGGAATCGCAAGATTCCAACTTGTAAAAAGTGTTCAGGTCCTTTAGAACTTATAATTACAACTTCAGAGAGCTCCAACCTGTACCATGTGACCACTGAAGATTAGGCATTGATAGTGTTGCCATAGAAACCCATAATTCTGAGTCCGAGGATGTGAACAGCTCAGAGTAGAATGTCACGTGATGTCATCTAGAAATTACGGTAATTATTACATGGCGTGAACGCAGCACATGTTACACATTTACATAATGCCCGCCTACTTTGGCCAGCCCTCAAAGTTGGGTAAGTGATTTCCCAATGTCGAGGAGACACTGTTTTTTCTTCTACTAATAAGTCTGAATTGTCTAAATCACACACAACTTGCCCAAAGTATTTGGATCAGTTGCCCCACAGCCAACCTTTTGGAAAACTGTCCTTGGTAATATTAGATGATTCTCTATGTTGGCAAATCACCAACATGTATAATTAAGCAATATCACACATTTTTATGTGCCGAATAAAGTTTTAAAAGAAGCCTTAAGCTTATGTGTTGCCAAGCAACGCACAGAATGACAGCGTGTTAAATTCACACCACTCTACTCTGTTTCCATAATGTTCACATACTCTAATCTAGAACGGGTCAAACAGACAAGCAGAGTGATACAAACAGTAAAACATCAAAGTGCTGTTATTAATGCCTCTAAATCCCAGTTTATACAGAGGACTACTTGTATATCTTTAATCTCTAACTATAGAAATACCTGTATGAATTCACTTTGACATAAAATCCTACACTACAGTATAAACAATATAGTATACAGTAAATGCAGTTTGTGTATTGCATCTTGTGTTTTTAAAATGAGTATTTAAATTTCCTTTAGTCGCTTTTTGTTTGAAAGGCTGTAGTTGAGTGCACAGAGTACAGTGGCAGAACAAAGCACAATTACAGCACATATGCGTGTTTGTTTGTGCGTGTCGACAGATAAAGGAGGCAACCAGGCAATGAATAGATTTTTTGGATCAGTGCATGTTAGTGAGAATAATGGATTTAAGGAGTTGTGTGAAAACATAAAAAGAGGGAGAGAAAGTATGTTTGTACACATACAAAAGGTAGAACAAGACATAAAAGAGATGATGGAGAGGTTGAGGGAAAAAATAATTACAGAAAAAGCTATTAAAACCTAAAGATGTGTATGCAAACTGTATGAAAAATCTTTTTTTTTCTGAAGAAGGGTGACAGTTGGTCCCCAAAGATGCCACATTCTCTCATCAAATCCTCTGCATTGAATGAATGTAGTGAATGTTGAATGTATATTGACTACTTTTGTACATGTTCTGTTGTACATTTTTTTTAATATTAGAAATTAATACTTTTATTTAGCAAGGTGAGCTATAAGTGTTATAACTCAAACATAGATTTCTATTTCAAATGTTAAAATCAATTAAAATAAGAACAATTATTATAATATATACACCATATGTCAATAAATGTTTTAAAATAGAATATAGTTTGGATTGTTAAGGAGTTTGCCATTTTTACTATCAAATGCCATCTCTGTGGCTTTCATCTCGGTCATCTCTCTTTATGTATCACTATGTTGACGTGGATAAATTTAGCAATGCAGACAAAAGAAAAGACATAAAAAGGTTAGACATACAGAGAAGAAAGGAAGAGAACAGAATAAAAATGAGACAGAAGAAGAATCAAATAAATGGAATTAGGCTTTAATTGTGTCTACATTAGCATTGTAGTTTAAAAATTTTCCTTGAGGAAAAACATCACCCAGCCTCAATTTTTACTGTGATTAATGTAAAATGTACATATATGGAGAATTTCATAATAATGTCAAATTAATAGGATGTTGTTTTAATGAGGAAATTGTTTTAAATTACAGTCATGTGGTGTTAATCACTGAAATTGTATTATATGTTGAAAACTGACAGAAGAGCCCATTAAAATTATAACATGAACATTATCTGGGAATCTTCAAAGCCAATACAGAAATGCATATTATTTATAAATGATAGTTCTGTGTGAGGAAGCTGCTTCTAATTCTACCTTTTCTCTCACTCTGGGCATGAGCGTGTTAGGCGGTAACTGCGTGTCAGTGTGGGGCACGTGTCAGCTCATGTGGGTTGAGCCTACCTTCTGAGAAAACAGCTCCGCTACGTTTGATCTTCATCTCTGCACTGGTACCCAAACATTTATATTCTCTCTGTCTTTTAGCCTTCTTCATTTTTGTTTCCTTTTGGCACCTCACTAACTCTCAATGGCTTGTTCCCACAGTGGGGTTTGTGTTTGACAATCCTGTGTGAACTGTCAGCTTACAGGAGCAACTCGAATAATGTCTGTATGAACAGATAACCGAATCAAGGCTCTTAAGCTTCTATGATACTATTTAACAGTCTCAAAAAAAAAAAAAAAGATATACTTTATTAAAATAAGTAAATACATTTTTTTTTTTTTTTCAAAAAGTACCTATACCCGGAGTGCATGTACAGTAAACAATATTTAATAAGTGACTCACTGAATCATTTACTCAACGAGTTATCTATCTATCTATCTATCTACACACACACTACACACACTGTGGCAAGACCCTTTTGAAATATCTGAATTTCTGCATTGATTGCTAATAAAATGTTGTCTAACACACAACCAGTTGTACTCTTTTACATTTTATTGAAGACATTGTGTGAAAATTGAGAGGGCAGGCTGTCAATGAAACTCTTCATGACTTCTCTAAAAGCTAATTGGAGCCAGTTAAGATGAGATTGGAAGAATGGGTCACGCAGGTACCCAGCTCTTTAAATAAAGGTGCACAAAGCCTGGTTACTTACAAATATGTTCTTTTCTTAACAGATTGGTTAGCGTGAACCATGCCTTGATCCCAATTGCTTAAAAATGCATTACAGAGATGCAAAAAGATGAATAAGCTATACAAAAGCATTGCTAATGAATCCACAGTAATAAAAATGTAGAAAATGCTGGATGTTGATACCCTCCTTCGGAGTCTGCATCCTGCAATGATGACTAAGAACAAAACAGAGAAAGAACCCAAGAGTAACAGCAAAAGAGCGTCCAAAAACTCTACTTACTATCACAAAAACACTGAACAAGAATGGTGTTCCCTAAAGGATAACATAAGGGAAACCATTGCTGCCAGTACAAATTGAGGCATGTCTCATGTTTACCCAAGACAACAGTTCTGTTATGACAACTCTTGGAGAGTTAAGCATGTTTTTTTTCATGGCAATGTTAATGGTTTTGGTCTTGGAGGAATAGATCTGCTATGCTGCTGCTGTTGCAGAGCAAGTACCAAGATTTGCTACTGACAATACATCAACAACATGCTGCTGTGACTATGTAAGAAATACTGCTTCTGCCCATTTAACATATATGAAATAACCCCCATATATATCATATTATATCTATACAGGTGGAGCTAGGGGAAGGTTGAGGGTTTCTGCAGTGTGCTGCGACTGCTATTGCAGACACTGGCCAATAATTTGAATGTTGTCATAAACTAAAGAGGGCTGTGCTATCAAGACAACACGGATAATGAACTGAAACAGATTTGTGGGGTGGGATGGTCCAAAACTGATCAAACGTCATATAAGCAGCTACAAAAAAAGTTTGGTGGATGTTTTGCTGCTAAAGGTTTCACTTCCTTTCTCCACTCTGCAATGTGAATAATTACTCAATGCATTCAATAAAAAAGTGAAAAATTTAATTATTTGTGTTGTATTAGTTTATTCAGATTGTGTTTATCTATAATTGAGTTAAAGATCAGACCACATTTTAGAAGCAATCAATGCAGAAATCCAGATATTTTTAAAGTGTTCGCAAACTTATTTTTGCCACTGTATTAGTCTAAAAGAAAAATATATATATATTTTTTTTTACCTCTTTGACCTCAGCCATGGGTGTGATGGTGTTGGTCTTGCGAGAGCCAATGCGGAACTTGGCAGCCTTGTAAATCTTCCAGTAGACAAAGAGCACCACGCAGAGAGGCAAGTAAAAGGCTCCAAAGGTAGAGAAGACTGTGTAAGAGGGCTCCTGGCTTACTTGACATGCCAGGCTGTCTTCCGAGTACGTCTCACCCCAACCGAAGAGTGGCGAAAGCGAGATAACAGAAGAGAGCAGCCACGTTAGGCCAATCATCACATTGGAGATTAGTTTGCGTGTCTTCAGCGTGTACTCCAGGTGGCGTGTGATGGACCAGTAGCGATCTAGGGCAATGGCCGTCACATTCCAGATACTGGCTGTGCAGCAGAGCACATCGCAGGAGATCCAGACCTGACACAGGGCCCGACCCAGAATCCAACGCCTACTGTAGAGCTCCCTAACCAGACTGAGGGGCATTACCAGTCCTGCAACCATCACATCAGAAATGGCCATGGAGGCAACCAGGTTGTGGGGAACACGATGGAAGGTGCGTACCCTCAGGATTGTCACCAAAACCAGAAGGTTCCATACAAAGGTGGACACCACTAGCATGGCCAGCAAAGTGAGCGTAAGAACACTGAACACAGAAAATGGACGGTACAGATTACCCAATTCGGATCCTCCAGAGATATTAGCTGAGAGAACTGTAACGTTGGGTTGAGTCATTGCTGCATGTGACGGTATGCAAATAGATATCTGGCTCTCATTAGAGAACAAGGTGAAAATAAATATTACTGTCAGAGTTGATTAATTTTTTTACTGTTTTTGTTTTTAGGTCAGACATAGTTTTCTTGTTGGATGTTTTCAAGTTCATTCATTTGAAAATATTTGCAAGAGTTTGTTTTCTGAGTGGGCGTCATGTGTTCTTGGCACTACAATTTGTGAGCTTATTGTCCTTTAGCTCACAGTTCTGGTATGCTGGTCACTGAAAAGGTAGGCGTTTTAAAGTGCTGCCATACTGATTATAGATGACATTATGATTGCACACATTGATAATTATGAGTTTATAGCCTTTGGCAATTTTTAGGTTCTCAGGACACATATCTGAAGGTATGAGAAGTCATCCTCCATCCTGTAACACAATAAAAAAAATGGCATAAATAAATGTCATAGTTCATCCCACAAAATCATCTTATTCAGCCACCACCTGAAATAGAAAACGGAATGGGCTTCCTATTTCTACACATCTCTTTCTGGCCATGAACAGTGCAAACTGTAAGCTTTGTATAACTTTGCATTCCTCTGAATGTCCCCTATTAGGGGAAATTCATCTGTTGTGATGTTCCATTGTGCTGTACCAATTTTATAAATCAGCAAGGACGAATAATAATGCAAAACATTTGGGCTGATGAATAATTACTCCATTCCACTCTACTGCACATTTGTTCCTCATGCTTATGCCTTGTGCTCAGATTTCCTGACTTTTTATGATATTACTTATTCTTATTTTAGCCACTCAAGTCATCTGTACAATAGAATTCTGACAGGGAAAATTATTTAAAGCTAATTCTTTATTATTTTGACTATTTAATAAAAAGGGGGTCTTTTATTATTTATTTGTCAGTAATTTGGTCCTTGAGGTTTTAAATCCTCTATTAAGTTTGATGTAACTTCTTCTAAGAGCTTGTGAAACAGATTCGGTTCAATTATTTGTAGTAACTGGAGTTAAACAGGAGACTTTAATTGACTGCCTGTCTTCATATTGACCTTCTTGCAATAATGTCAGCTGGTAAAGATCTATCCCACAGGAAGAAGCATCTTTATCCCAAAAGCACAGCCATCTACACTGATGCTCAAAAGTTGTTGTACCAGAGGCTGTCAAAGAAACAGACATTATTACAGAGCCAAAAGGCTTTGAATTTCATTAGTTCCTGGTTTATGGGTGTTAAAGTTGAACCTCTGTTGGCCTTCAAAACTCCATTAGGAGTACAAAGGCCAGCATGCTTGTCAAGAGAGCTCAGTGGTAGAATCATCAAAACATCGAATACCTGTCAGCAGCATAACATCAGTGATGTCGTATCAGTGATGACAACGATGAGAGGTCTGAGTTTTCTGCTCTGTTGATTGTGGTGTGTGCTTGCCCTCTGTTTGAAAAGACTTAAACTTACACAAAAATCATTATATTCCTTTGGCTGAAAAGAAACAATGCATAAAAATAGAAAATAAATGGGATTGCTGACAGAAGGGTACTGAGGTGTCAACAGACATTTCGTGTTGATTAACGCACCTCTGATTGCCCATAGTGCATATCATTACCCAGCATGCTCATCAGTAAGTCTGGAGTTTGTCCTGTCAGGAGGAACAGAGAGGAAACACACAATGTCCACACTCGACAGGCTCATTAGCACACACAAGCACAGAGGAACACTGATTGCAGATTCCCGCTCATTTTCTCTCAGAGCTGCTGAGCTCCGTTTACTCTGTTGGTATGACAAAGTCACTCTAAGGAGAAAATGACATTTCTGGAAAAGATCTAAGATATACATCAAAAATGTCCATCATAGTGGTTTTCTAAAATAGCCTACCATTATTTTTTGATAATATTCATCCCTTTTACCTATCATTTCGCCCACTTTCATCTTCCTTCTCTCTTTTCATCTCTTCGCGTCATCTTTAAATCTTTCCCTGCTCTCCTTTGCCTCCATCTCCTTTATTAGCTTGTGCCCAAAGCCATAAAATTGGACACACATGCACCTAAACACATAATCAGCAGCATGAAAAGCCCTCCGCATATTGTCTTGGCTGTGTTCAACTAATCATCTCTGACAGCTCCCCCTCAGCAAATCAACCAGGGCACTGGACGCACATGCTGAGATAAAGACACCTGTCATTTATAGCCATTGCCACAAGAGTGAGATATATATTTCTGGCTTTTTGTGACTATACGAGCTTCAGAGGATAAAAAGCATTCTGTTGTGTTTTAGAGTTTTTGAGTCTTATTTACTTAGCATGCCACATGACAGAGACAGAAATAAACAGTAAGAGATTAATGGGATTGTCCACTCAAAAATACAAATTCTGTCATAATTTACTCACCATCATTTTGTTTTGAACCTGTATGCATTTTAGTGTTCTGTATAACAGAAAATATGACAGAATATTCACATTTGAGTGAACATTCCTAAAGAGAAAGAGACAGAAGAGAAAAGAGATAATGTGTACCAATACTTTGAAATCCCCTTTTATACATAATTTGTGCTCTTGGAACTCTTTAACGGCTTGTTCAATTCTATCTAAATATTTAACAATGTCCTTGGGGTGATAAACTCAAGCAATTAACCTGCATAAACTTTTCTTAAGTACTTAAATGTGTTGAACCTTATTTGACAACAACATTTAGCTTTTCAACCTGATTAGAAAGACAAGGAGCCAATTCCCAGGGTGGCTACAGATAAATGGTTAAGGTTCCACAAGGTTCATTTCCAATTAAGTTGACACAGGAACTGAATAGTTACAGAGATCACAATCCTGCGCTGTCAATGTCGTGCTCTCGAGCACAGCACATAACTACAAGCTGCTGCAGGGGGTTGTCTTGCAATCAGTGTAGTGTATGCTACATGCTTGAATAAATACAATTTTATATATCTGACTTTAATAAAATGGGTAAGGTGTTACCCATGAAGTTTAAAGTGCAATTTGACTCGTGAATGTATTACACTGGACATTATAATGTGCATTGGATTGTCCGTGTCCACCGATACCCAGACACTGCTGAAAAGAAAGCTTAAACAAGGTTTGATGGTTTTAGTGGGTCCTCTTGCTATTATAGAGGAGTTTTTAGTTTTTTTATTATTTTTTTGAGCTGGTCTGACTGAGAATCCAGCCTACAAACCAGCTAAACCAGTGAGACAAGGAGTGTTTTATGAGAGCAGATGAAGAGATCAAGTAATGGCAAGCAGTACAACTAAGGAAATACCCCACAGACACATTACAACCCAGTGAGAATAAACTAATTTTTTAATTGTTATAAATTTATGCAAATGCATTATATGATTGGTCTGTGGTGTCTAATAATCCAAAAGGACTTAATGAGGGCAATTATGACAGCCATTGAACATAATTACTGTGTAATAGGATAGTGCTTTTGTTTATTAAAACAGTAAGCAGCAATAAGTCCACAATTAATACACAATGATAATATTACATTTCCAATACTTGTTCTAATGAGAGGTTACTGCATGCAAACAGCAGAGAGAATGGTTTTACTGTGTCAATAAACCTACTGAGAGAGAGAGAGAGAGAGAGAGAGAGAGAGAGAGAGAGAGAGAGAGAGAGAGAGAGAGAGAGAGAGAGAGATTCCTTCAATGGATTTACTCGGAAGCGAGCTGTTGTGAAGGGACGACAATAGTTCAGCGAGAGATAAGTCAAATTCGCCTCATAATATCATTAAGCAGATCTCATCACTCGCACCTTATTGACACATTATTCCCTTTACGTCGGTGACATTTTCGGTTTTAAAAACGTGGTAGAACCGACTGTTAACGACATGACATTATTCCTAATGCTGTTTTATGTTCTTTGTGGCAATAAATTATGTTTATACTCTGCACAAAAGCGGAGCTTTATGTAGCTAGATCAATGCCTCAGCCTGAGTGCAAACTCTCTGATACTAGCACTTGTCTCTCAAATGAGGGTCTCGCGCGGTGCTGAAGCATCAATCCCCGATTTCTACGAAAATGCGCGCGACTAGCAGCAGAAAGCTGCTGTTCAGTAGTGTGCTGAAACATCTCACTTCAACAACCTACTTCAAACCTGCCAAGTTCAAATCAACACATTTCAGAAATTAAAGCGAGAGCGATCATGAAGGTAAAATAACGGGTGTTTACTTCTGGCAGCACGACACGGGCCAATCAAATGTTCCTGCATCCAATGGGGACAGAAACGGTCTCCTTCCTTTTCTGATATGCCTTTTTAATCATTATATTTAAATCCCAAAGGCTTTAAAGGTGCTGCATTAAAAACGTTGTGTCTACACTTCACTTCAAGGGCACCCAAATATTTTCTCAAAGCTTTACATCCTATAGGACAGGACAACAATAAATAACATTTAGCAACGACCGCCAAAATCACTTATCTCGAAATGGATATGGACAACATTACAGTCCGCATGTATCACGGCAAATGTCACCAATGCAGCACACTTAACATAGCGTTATTTACACTTTGCACACAACAAATGTTTACTAGCTGTTAATACTCACCTTTAATCACAATAACAATACGAAGATGCTGCAGAAGTGCAGGATTGCTTCGTTTTTGGCTGTCGAGTGCAACTGTTCTGCCCACCTGAAACCGTCTTCATCTAAAAGCACACTATAACGTTACTTGAGTCAAGGCTTCAACACCGCATGTGGATTGAACCAATGTGTGGAGTAGGGGTGTTGCGTGCATACCTTACGCTGAAGAATTCTAGCTATATCACATAATCAGTTTATTAGGGACGTTAAGCTTTAAGAGACTCCTGAAAATACTGAAAACATCGGTAATTTGTACACTGTTGTTAATAACCGATCAAGAGCATGATGATAAGCTTAAACTTTTTACCCGTCTTCAACAAAAGTCGATAAATGTTATGTATTTCAGTGACATGGAGGCAGTTTAGATCACGTTAACGCTCTGTTCCACAAAAGGATCTATATTAATATTTAATTAGTTCAATCTCTCTCTTTTTTCCTCGAGGTCTCGCTGGGGTTTCCCTTAGCGCGCACTTTCCTGTGGGACCCGCGCTTGAAATGATACAATCCTAGTGGCCACGCGGCTTAATTGAATCGAAAACGGTCTTCATGTGTCAAACACAAACACTAGCAGATATTCTCATAACTCAGAATAGACAAGAAACAATTTCCTCAATGTCTTGACTCAAGACAAGTCGATAATCCAATAAGAAATCATGTTTGTTGTATCCAGTATGAAATGTAATTGCATCCCAGTTTGATGCCATATGTGATTTTTACCTGGTCAATAGAACAAACTATAATTGATATTTATAATCAATTTAAGGTTTTTAAATAGTAAGTGAAATCCTGTAGGCCTAACTAAAGGGACAGTTTAAAGAAAAATAATTAGCTTGTCCTAACAGTAGCCATGCAGCCACTGTATCTGTTCTATTGTTTGACTTCTGACACAATAGACTTGAGAAATGGGATCATTTAAAACTGAAAATTGTGTACTCACTGTCATGTCATTCCAAACAAGTTTGCACTTATTTATTCTGCAGAACACAAATTCATATTTTGGTTTGGAAATGATGACCGAATATTACTTCTTGAGTGAACCATCATTTCAAAAGATATAAGGCCTTCACAATTTTTTTCTCTCAAACTATTTGGTCCAGCCAATATTGTGTATTTGAAGAACCCAACAATCACTCGTCGAAATACTGGAAAATCACTATACTAAAACTATGAGACAACAACTGTGCTAATTTTCAAACTTCTATTTGATGAAAAAAATTAGAACATAATGTGGTTGGGTTGCTTTTCACATACTTTTTCAGCACAATACCTCAAATGAACATAGCAATTAAAAACTTTCACTTGAAAGAGGCAAATTTAAATGGTTGTAACAAGGGTATTGTTGGAGACCAGCAGAGTGGCCTTTCCATTAAGTGTCTTTTTTAATGAATCTGTGGCACGGACTCAGGGGAAAATTAAGCTATTCATGCATTTCAACTCATGCTCTCAACTCAGGGACTGATTATTATCATCTCCATCTAAGACTCATGCAGGCTGTGTCCTGTGTGTGGTGTGAAATCAACAGATGATGAACTATAGGATGATCAACCTAAATACTGATTTCTGAGTGTGTATGCAGTATAAGAGGCATATAAAATATTTAATGTTCAGTTGACACTTACAATAGTCAGTCCCTTTTTTGCCGAACTTAAGATAACAACTACAGATATTGAGTTTTACACTGCATTTCAGATCCAACTGATGTAACTTCATTTTGACTGTATGTAGGGTTGGAGTCAGTGCACCAGTCATCCTCAATAAATCATTAAAACAGCATTATCGGTTTTATACGTTTGTAAAAGTAATTAGCATTGTCCTCATTTCACACAGACAAGCAGTGGTCATTCTTAAATTGGAGGAATCAATGAGTCTCAATTTGGAGGAATTTTACAAAAGTCTTTTTTCAGGGGTGCATAACAAATCCAAAGTTTAAAGCTGTGAGACCATGCATTCTCTTATTTCTGAAGGATATTGGAGAGAGGTACCTGGAGCATCGTGATTTGTATTATATTAGGGATGAACCAATCTGAATTAATTCTTATTTTGTTTACATTTATATTAACACAGGAATCTAGACTCGGTTATCAGAAGTAACCGATAAAAGCTCTGATAGATTGTTGAAGAGAAATATGCAAAAAAGGAACAAGAATGATTTGGGAAAAAAGACTATGTGAAATGTGAAAAAAGGGATTAAGCAAAATAACATTAGAGCTGTAAGAGGGGGCAGAATAAATTACTATTTAGCTGATGGCAAATCTGTATAGACTAACCCAGCAGAACCACTCTCTCAGCAGGTAGCCTTAACACACAGGAAATCACCTGAAGCACTCTTTCCCTGGCCTCCTTCTCTCTACCATCATCTCTATCTCTCTCTCTTTGGTGTGTGCAGACAGTAGGAGCATGTGTGTTTTTAAGTGAGAGATAGAGAGAGACATGGGGAAGAGGAGATATGAGACTTAGTGGCGGGAAACAGCTTTAGGTAAGATCTGAAATAGCGGCTGCTGAGTCATTTGCTTCTCTTCCCCTGAGGAGAAATTAAATTCACTGAAGACTTTGGTACTTCAAGTGTGTTTCCATTACTAAGATAATAATAACCTGCTGGTCACTGAGCTAATCATATTGAGGAAGTGGCTACTGAGGTAACCTTTGTGTTGGATTCTGCCAGCCAGAAATGCACCCAAGAGTAGATTATTTCTATTTGTATTGTGCTGTTTCCGTTATTTGATTAAGTCTGTGAACTGGAAGAATTCACCTGTAATGATACCATAGTCAAATTCTTTAAAGAACAGATGACTGAATTTGATTAATAGAGCAATATAATAAATACAAAATAACTATCTTTTATGTGAAATAAATACAAAGGCACATGAAACATTCATCATGACTTATGCTGCTTCGAGTGCACCTGGGAAACTCCTACACTGTTAGGAGAAAAAAACTGAAGAAATACTGAAAATGTACTGGTCATTTTCCATAATGCTTACAGACATTTACCACAAAACACAACACAATACCAAGTGTAATTCAAAATATGGGCGAAACATCTCTGAAAAATCAATACAGAAAATTCCTTCATATTAAAGGGTTACTCCACCCCAAAATGAAAATATTGTCTTTATTCACTTAGCCGCATGTCGTTCCAGCTCCATAAAAGCTTCATTCGTCTTCGGAACACAATTTGAGATATTTTAGATAAAAACCGGGAGGCTTGTGACTGTCCCATCCACTGACAAGTAAATACCAATAATACTTTTTGTATGCAAAGGACTTTTTTTCAACAATTTGTCTCCTCCTCTGTCTCTCCTCGTCAGCGTAGCGCCATTTTGGATATTACCCATCGAACGCAAGCAGTGTATGCACTTCTACATCCGCCTCAACGCAAGGATGCTTATTCTACATGTATTTACGCTTCACATCCTTACGTTGAAGCTGATGCAGAAGAGCGTACACTGCTTGCGTTCGATGGGTAATATCCAAAATGGCGCTAGGCTGACGAGGAGAGACAGAGAGGAGACAAATTGTTGAAAAAAGTCAATATTTTTATTTTCTTTGCATACAAAAAGTTTCTCGTCGCTTCATAAAATTCAGATTGAACCACTGATGGCAGATGGACTACCCTGGTGATGTTTTTCATAACCTCGACAGTGTTACTCACTTGACAGTCGATTTCCGGTTTTTATCTTAAATATCTCAATTGTGCTCTGAAGACGAACGAAGTATTTATGGAGTTGGTTGACATGTAAGTGAAGAATGACAAAATTTTCATTTTGGGGTGCAGTAACCCTTTAATATACTGGACCCTATTTTACAGAGTGTACCTCCGAGACAAATGTCTGTAATTACATTAAACTTAACACGGTCTAAAAAAAGAAAAATAGTTATATTTTGAATTATTATCCAAAATATTCAGTCAATTACTTTTTTAGATCAAGCAAACTGTGAAAGTTTACATAATTCACTACAGACTGCTTTCCAATCACTTTTTTCTCTCTCTTAGTTAGGAGTTTAAATGTTTACACACCATTCTGGAAATCAGTTCTAAAAAAGATCATTCTAATTGGTCAATCACAGCAGTCAGCAGTTCAATATTTACTTAGATTTGTTGTTGCTGCTCTTGTCCTGTCCATTTGTTTATACCAACAGTATTTTGACTTGGCCTTCATATCCTTTGTTCTGCAGGTATTGCCAGTCCGATCTCACGGCAGTTCGTACATATTTTACGAGGTGGGTAATTCGTACGAATTCGTACAACCTCACTCGTACAAATTTATACGATTTTTAATGAGTGAGGTCGTACCAATTCATACAAATTAGCCACTTCGTAAAATATGTACGAATTGCCATGAGTACTTTTCTGCATTCTCAGTTCAGAGAATACTGTTGTTGTTGTTGTTTTTTTAAAGTTAACGTATTCATCAGCCTGTTTGTCTCAACATATACAATATCTGTGCACATGTGTATGACATGCACGCCGAAGGATCTATGTATGAAATATACTCACCACACAGCTAAGGGGGGTGGTAGTGATGCACATTTTGAAATAAACGTGTTTGTGTTTGTTCGAGAGAGGCACAGTGACAGATGGTGCTTTCAAGGAAGACCATACCAACAACCTCTGCTCCAGAAAATGTGAATGGCCTGTCTTGGATACACTAGTCAGGTGTGAAATAGATGGGACATGGAGCCTCTCTCTGCCTTATTGGAAAGTGATAGTGTTTTTCTTTTTTTTTGCTAGCTCTCACACAATAAGCTGGACTGAAGAAAAGACAAGACATCAATCAGAAGCAACCATGCAGAAACCATTGCAAGTCCCTCTCAAGGCACAGCTTAACCCTTGTGTATCTTTGAGAATTTATAGACTCATAGATTACCAGAACCACTCTATAATGCAGCACATGTAAAGTCATTATAGCTAATGTTTTTCAATCATGTTGGTTTGACCAATTTAGTCAAAATTGCTAAAGCAATCGATTATAATAATAAAAAACATATCTCCTATATAAACTCATCCTTACTTTATAAAGCTCCACTTTTCACCACAATGGTATCCCAGTGAAATGAAAATCATTCTAAATCCCAACATAATTGCACAGTAAAACTATCAAAATTACTTTAAAACAGATTTACTCTCCCACAAGTCCTGTGCAAAGCATGCTTGATTGGCTCACATCCGCCATGCAACATTTATTCTAGTAGATTGCATATTAATTACATTAATCAAAAGCAAAAAAAAAAAAAAAAGTTTAGAAATAAAACACGACAGCAAAATGACTAAATCAGACAAAGTGT
Organism: Ptychobarbus kaznakovi; assembly: GCA_027422405.1. NCBI lineage: Eukaryota > Metazoa > Chordata > Actinopteri > Cypriniformes > Cyprinidae > Ptychobarbus > Ptychobarbus kaznakovi. The sequence continues at coordinate 17,611,659 of CM049798.1, forward strand.
TTTCCACTCCCCTTCCCCCCAAACAGTGAAAATATATATTGCAATATATACATTGCATTCACAACAAGATGTTTTTAAAAGATAAAGCTATGGATACAGTATATTCTTCAAAGTTATGACAAAGAACATTTGGACACTGGTTGTTGACACAATTATTAATGATTAAGTTTGTAATGAAAAAATCTCAGTCTCAAATTGCTTAAAATAATGGTAAATGAAGATAATTCTAGAAAAAAGTACTACAAGGTGCATTTAACGACTATTATGGATGTAACTTGCAGTAGCCTCCATTTCTTGAGCTGTTTATATCTGACAATTTAATATAGAAAGTAAATGATCTGCATCATATTAAAAGGAAAAGGGCTTTTTTATCATCCAAAAAGAAAAGTGCACTTATTGAGGTGCTAAAGGGTATAAGAGGAAGCTTTCCCAGACTGACAGGCAAGCTAAAACATCCACTTGTGTTTCTTGGCGGGTGAGAGCATCATTTAAAAGAGTGCATCAGTTCTTGTGGCTTAGCATCTTTGCAATTAAAATAAATAAGATATACACTGTCAACATCAGAACGAAGGCAACATATGCTGTCATCTTTTCAGTAAACAAACGCTTATTCATGCATGACTAGTTGCCTTTTTATCATCCATCGTGCAACTCTAACAAACATTAAATTAATTGCTCAAGTGACATTTTTGTTTCTCCTCACACATTTTGTTTAAAAAAAATTCAAATGCCATATTACTCACTTATCAGAGTAGTTAGCAGAAATACAGGGTTTCTTTAGATCTGCATATGCGCTCTTACCAACTTAGAGAGCACCCAGTACCCCCCTCCCCCACAGATTTAGTCATTGTTATCAAAAACAGTAGTAATTATGGCACATTGTGTATGAAGACTCAACAGTACTGATACGAGATGACTAGATTGTTGTTGTTGCCTCACCTGCTTTTATCCAGGCTGCCATCATTAGATCTGCTGATGTACCAGCAGTGACACTCAAGAAACCCTTGCCAAATGATTGCCTTGCTGCCTCATTAAAATATATCTTCCCTCCACTTCTCCACCTTAGCCTCTAGGGAGGCTGAATCAGAGGGTCATATTCACACAAGCACTGCAGGGTCTAAGTGACCTGACACATAACGAATTGAACTGCCTGCTCCAGGTCTGCTCTAATGTAAACATTCTCAAGCCTCAACACTGGTACCAGAGGTCTAGGCCTAAGACCCCTGAAAACGGGTTTGTAACTGTGTGTATTGATGAAAAACATTTATAAAATATTTCAATAAAAGAACCAAAGTCAAAAGATATATACATTTGTATTTGTATCTATCTAGGTATTTATCTAAAGGTGTGTCCTTGGCAACAGCTAAAGGAAGAAATTGAAAGTTAACGAATACAATCAGGATGCTAACTGCGTTTAGGAATTGTCCTTAACTGGAAAATAAATATATTGCATGAATTGAATTAATTTGTACACGACCGGTCAAAGTATTTTTCTGTGTACATTTTATTAACTGCTGGCACATTTTGTCTGTAGCTGCTTTTTCAAATTGTAGCCTGAATAAACACTTAAAATAAACATCTAAGCACTTGAAATATTGATTTGCTTGGTCATATCCACAATAGAGCAAAGGTCCAGTCAGTTACCTCAAACAACCTCAGAATGTGTGAACACACTTGGTAAATCTATTTGGTGAGAAACGGTTCTTGACATATTTAAAATAATTAAATATTTATATTTATTAAAGAATAAAAGGTCATTATTATTTATAAGATTACAATATTCCAAAGGTCATAATTTTTTTGCAATACAGGTTTGTAATCACTTTGCTTTGTTTACATAGCTCATGTTTGAAATGGTAACTTTCTCTAAACTGTAAGTACAGTTGTCACAACTGTTTTATGGGACATCATAACTAACCCAAACAACAGTTACTCGGCCATGCTTCAAAACGGTTTAAAAAATTGGCCAATGCCATCAAAATGAAATATTTACTTGTTATACTGTACTGGTCATAACGTTTGGATGGTTTTCACCATGGTAGTCCATAGCTGAAGAATGCTGTTGTGTATCACACTAAGCTTTTTAGATGCAGTATAGGTCAAATTTACTGGGAAAGGTCAATCCTGTATTACACAGAAAATTAATATGAACGTGTACTTGTTACATACTTACTATTATAATGACTAATAATTATGCATAATTACATGCAAGTAACCTTAAGCCGAACCCTAATCCTAACCCTAACCATATAGTAAGTACATTAATATTTTTGTTAATTCATTTTTTAGTTAATTAATATTACTCGGTACGTACATGTATGATTATATTGTAACAAGGACACCTCAAAATAAAGTGTAACCAATTATTTTTATAGCTGTTTGTTACATATAAACAGAAAATTTCCATTTGCATCTCCATTTTTTCACATGTAAAGTCACACACAGTATAATGAACAGAAAATGTCACAAAATGACATCCAGACAAGCCAAAGTTCCAACGTTGACAGGTTTAATGGTAATATTGTGATTCCTGTTTCATTACTATGGCAGGATTGTTTTGCATGTGATGGCTCAAATGAAAGAATGGTTTAGAAGTTGTGAAGATTATGACAATTGCGTGATAATCAGCTCATCAGCTTTTGCTCTGAACAAGAAACTCATTGTTCAGATATCTGAAACGATTGTTTTTAAGGGGAAATAAATAAAGAATTGAGGTTAAGCTTGAATTTACATTAAGAGCTTGCTGGGGGCTGTTTTGTTTAAGGCTCTAAAGTCTCTGGAGAATGACAGTGGACTACAGTAAGCAGTACAAAGAAAACTCTTCTCCATGGGAACCAGTTGTATTTAGTGACGCATAAGCAATATGTTTAGATTCCATGGGTTTGAAACAGCATATGTATCTACAGTTTTAGTTCAAATTGTTTTAAATAAAGATCATTCGCCTCTGCATGTGTAAAAAAGTGCACACTCAAAATATTAAAGATTCATTGTTTCAGATGGTTATTCATCTTCATCTCACCCTTAAGCTATACGAGTGAGCAGGAAACCCATATAAGAAAGAAAGAAAGAAAGAAAGAAAGAAAGAAAGAAAGAAAGAAAGAAAGAAAGAAAGAAAGAAAGAAAGAAAGAAAGAAAGAAAGAAAGAAAGAAAGAAAGAAAGAAGAGCATTATCTGTTATAAACTAATTAGAGGTGAACCAAATCTAATATGATTTTTCCGATAATTACTGCTAAAATGACTGGTGATAATTGAAAGTTAATGATTCATTAGAGGGCTTAGTTTAAATTTCAGGAATAAGGCATTTCCCAGGTGGTCTTCAGCCCTCTGGGTGGACAGGCTTGGGGCAATGTCCTCTAAAGTTTGAAAAATTAGAATTGTGCTTCCCCAAGGTCATGTACAGCTAATAGATTCGAGTTTAGCTCAATCTTACAGTGTTTAATGAATATATAAGCATAGGTAAGAACAATGTCATTTTGCTGCTGGAGAAGACAGTGTAAAAAATTACATTTACATTCTGTTCTGGTGTGAGTTCAGATGCCTTTTTTAATATGTAGATTTTTTGTCATTATGCAGACTGGTGTGAAAAATGCACTTAATGGAATATCAAACAGAAGAGACACATTCAGCCATCGTTTTGATTCATCATCACAGCAGTTCTGCAGACACGTACTATATTTTCCAGCATCTCATTTTCAAAAGATTAAAAAACAACAACAACAGTGGTCTTGTTTCAGTTGAATTAGCAATAACGACCAACTGATTGTACATTTTGCAAGTTATGCAACGAATAAATAATTTAATAATATAGTAAATAATTTCACTGAGATGCAATATGGTCCATTTGCAGTTGTACAAAATGAGAGATAGCAAGACCATGTCATATGAGAGACACGAAAGTAAAAGATGAGTAAACTAATAACATTGCATTAGATCAATCAAGTCACATTTATTTGTACAGCGATTTTCACATACAGTTGTACAGAAAATCATGATGATAACATTTATAATACCCAGTGTTGGGGAAAGTTACTTTTAAAAGTAATGCAATACAATATTGCGTTATTCCCTAAAAAAGTAACTATTTACGCTACTTAGTTACTTTTTATGGAAAGTAATGAGTTACGTTACTTTTTAAATATGAGCAGGGCTTGATTGTTTGTTTTTAATACAAGAAGTTCTATTTATAGCAAATGTAAAAGCCTTTCACACCAAAAAAGTGTAATGAATAAACCTCAGGCTGAAGGAAAAGTAAATTCACGTCTGTACAGTAGAACGCAGAAAAAGAAGGTTCAACACTCTTCAGCAATAAAAAAAAACAATGTTAGTTTATCTAAAGTCATTTTTGCTTATTAGTATGGTTGAACTGAATCATCAAAGATCAGCAGCAAACACATTGATTAATAAAATGGGATTAGATGCATTTGTGTTGTTTAACATATTTAATTATTGCTGGTTTGCGTCATATTCTGAGTTTTAATTAATTTTGATGAATACTGAATCTATTTTTTTGCGAGTGGAATGAATTAGTCTAGAACTACAGTAAGATCATGTTCACACAGCGCACTGTCAGTCAATAAATGTGAAAAAAGTCATTCAGATATTTTCTTGTAAATTAAAAAGTAATGCGTTACTTTACTAGTTGCTTGAAAAAAGTAATATTATTACGTAACTCGCGTTACTTGTAATGCGTTACCCCCAACACTGATAATACCTTATAATCATATTTGGCAGATGAATGTGAGAATATGATGTGATAAAATAGTTTACATTTTGTGACAACACAAACAATCAAGCAGCTGAGATGTGTGTAGTGTATATTGATTTACATGAGTGTACTGTATGTATGCATGCCGATAGAGTTAGATATACTTATATCCCCAACTTTATAGAGCTGTGCGATAATATGATTTATATTTTGCAGCGATATAAATAATCATGCAGCTGAGGTTTGCTTTATGCAAGTGAACCGATATGCAGGTAAAGTTGGATGTACAATATTTCCAACTTCCAACATCACTGGGCAACAATAATGAATCGGCCATGATGAATATTTGGACATTTCTGACTGCTGAAAGTCAGTATCAAGTATTCCAGAGAGCTGTGTAAAATGTTATTTAAAAGAGCATTCTGTGAACGAGCTCCACTTGAACATGTCGGACTGTCTCGAGGGAGACGGAGTGCAGACAGAACCGGTGAGAACAGAATACAAAGAAACTCAGGCAGGTGGTGTTGTGGTGTTCCGTGTCATCGCTTCAGATGTGGTGTTGGTCTCTCTGTCTTTGAAATCTGACTGGCTCCGAGGCAATCAGACAAGGGCACACTCTGTGCTCTCTGTCCATCTGTCATGAACAGATACTTCTTAAAATAAGAAAAATAAGATTTCCAACTGTGTGAACTTTGACCTCACTGTGAGACATGCCTTGAAGCAGCAGCAAGCAGTTGCTGAGGGAATATATGCTTGGAAAATAATGTAGTATTGCTGAGAGCTGTGTTAAGAAGAATCAAGTGGTTTTGAAAAGAAATCTTCTTTTTGGAGTACACACTGAAAATATTTTAAAAAAATTCTCAAATTATGTTTTTTAATATATACATTTATTATAAAGGCCATATTACTTAATCATATATATTATAATTTTTTTTATTTGTAGGTCAATATAATATTACTGGGGACTTTTTACAACTTGTTTTACTACAGGAGCTAAATTAGCTATAATATGTAAGTAGAATTTTCACTTAAGATAAACATTTAAAACACGTTGTTAGCTAATGTTTAATTTATTGTAGGATATCAGAGCGAATCAGACAATTTAAGAATCGATATGATTGGTGTTAGAACCACCAAAAGAGCAAATTACACAAAGAAGCCCCGGATAACAAGACGTCATAACTCTGTCCACGACACCCTGGCGCCATGCGTCTGAAGCAAACCTCTTTCACAGAACTACTTGCAACATTAAAACAAAAGGAACACTTATTGATAATTCCAACTCAGGAAGGAGATTGTCAAAATTTGGGGCAAGTAATCAAGATTTATGGTCATAAAGATGCACAGCATGGCCATCCCATGTAAATCCATGATATGGATCATGAGCTTAATTAACTTTTTTGACCTGTGTTCCTAAGAACACATTCTCACGTCCACAGAATGGCACAGAAACTGTGTTGATGCACCTAAAATCACCTTAAAAGGACTTATGAGCAACTAATCATTTCTATGCATAACTCCATATTTTGTAACCCACACTTTTGACTTAATCACTCATTGTGTATGTATTTTTAATAACAATTGAATAGCTTAAGGGTGTATATTCATGTTTGGTATTCAGTGTGAAAATTATTGCTTGAAAGATTTCTTCCAATTAATTATTGTCAAATGTATCATATTCTGGTTATAGAAATCATGTCCGAAATTATACTCAAGAGCGGGAAAGTTCGGACCATGTGACTGACCAGATAACATGTTGATTTATGGATTGGGAGGAGAAACAGATCAACAACACGAGCTAAGACAATATCTAATTGGTCAAGACACCATTTTGGGATGTGTCCAAATGCCCAGTTAAAAACTCAGGACACCATCAAACCATGCTTTTTAGCTTTTTCCTTTTTAGGCATTGCTTTTAGCCATGCTTTTTGCCACTGTGAATTCTTCGAGCGCCGCTACAACGTGCTCTGGCCTACATGCCAGCTGCTAATTACACCACAATGAGAAGAAAAAACACCTAGTCTCCTTACATACTTTTATTCCTTTACTTTACTTTAATTTATTTTCTTTCGTTGAGAGTTTCGTGTCTCCGAGTTCACATCGAGTGTGACCACCTCAAAACTTCAACCAGACCACAACTCCGCATCCTCAGCCAACACCCAACCATTGGCTTCCCAAGACATCCTTTCAACAACTACTGAACTTCCAGCCAATCAGCAACCTTGGGAAACCCCCTTTCTGCAAAGACCACAGCAAAAGGGAATCCCTTAACACAAAGGCAACGCAAGTCCAAACTCCAGATTCTGGCTGAGCTGGTGCATTTAATATAAATGTTAGCCTCATTGAGAAACTCAATGCGAGGGTTAATTAAGTGATTAATGGTTGTTCAGGGGTCTGTACCATGAAGTCGGATTTGCTGCTAGCCAGGTAAGTTTCAGTTTAGTTTGCACCTATCCTGGGTTTTAAGTACCATGAAAATGGCTTGGCTTTTAGCTGCGTTCATTGCCATAGTAACGTACACTCCACTGCTAACCTGCTCCGGGGCAGGTTATGTTCTGGGTTAGAGATCTCAAACTGAAATTGGACCAATCAGATGTGAGCCAAGTGACACCTGTCTGACACACACAAAAAAGTCACTCCCCAGTTTCTCTTCCTACAAATGAAAGGTCACCTGAAGTACCTTTAAAAAAAATCAGCATAATTGTTTGGCTTTAATGATAATTACAATTTACATATGATTTATATAGTTATGATTTATAGAATTATTACTCCATTACATGCAAGCAATTTTAGTTTAGCAATTATTATAAAGCATTTATTTAAATTAATATTAATATATACAGATCATATGTAATATAAATAAGTGGTAGAATCAATAGATAACACTTTAAAAATGGCTACATGTGACCGTACATGTTTGAGTGTCTATCACTATATGTGATCAACTATATAAACTAATTTCACAAGTTTCACTTGTGACTGCACTGATAGAGCCAGATCATTTCCTTTATTTGTCCTCTTTCATGAACAAGTACTTCAGTGGAAATGCGTTTAAATTCTAACCTTTAACAAACGAGTTTTGAATCTCGCTGGCTCTCTCGCGAGAAGTTAATAACACTTGCTCTGTGTTGTGATTGGTTGTTCGCCGCTGATATCCAGTGCAGAGTTGATCAGCCGTGAAAGAGTGATTCTGTCCAAAATCCCTGTAAAATCATAAATGATCCCCTTTGAGCTAAATTTACCTGTTTCCCTTACATTTATTTAAATTTGTATAAATAATGGCAGTTTTAAAAGACTTCAATGTTGTTTTATTTTCTCTCATACTTAAAAAAAGTTATGAACTAAAACATACTGGCCCGGTTTCACAGACAGGGCTTAGTTTAAGCCAGGACTAGGCCATAGTTAAATTAGTCTGAGGACTAGGCTTAAGCCTTGTCTGTGAAACCGGGGGACTGTTGGTTGAGCCAAATTACTATTTAAAAAAATTACTTTTTTTTGTATGAAGTGTTGTGCTTTTAGATGAACTGGCTTTAATCCAGAAACCATGTTTTTAATTAGACCAATAAAATAATTCATTTTAAATAAACACATTTTTCAGCGCCTAATATCAATGTGTTTGTGAATCTCACACAACAGTATATACAGATTCTCACTATTCTGTTCTCATGACAACACACTGTAACACTAAAAATGAGACATAAATGAAGCACCTTCTTGACTGAAATGAGAGTATGTTGTGCCACAGTTAACCCATCATACACAGTCTTTTTCACATCCAGTCTCTCTGAACACTTTGCTCTCAGCTCATTGTGCTGCAGTCAGTTCATCTGAGTAATGCGGCTTTATTAAAGTGAAAATTGACCTCTCAACCCACTACAATGCGAGATAATCACTCGCATGTGCGACTAAATTTCACTCTGAGCGACTGAATGATGTTAAATATTAGCCAATGGCTAATAAATTCTCAGATTGTAGCCAGTGTGTGAGCACGTATAAGTTTAGCACAGGCACGCGAACGCCGACGCGAGCTATCTCTGGCATCGGCTGTGACACTCATGTGCGCAGAGTATTTGTACGTGAAGAGACCACGAGAGAGTCTTTTTATGCAGAATTTCTTAGTATCGCAGAATTTGTAAACGATATTCTTTGTTGTATTTTCCTGTCAAAATAACGGAGTTCCTTTGGATTTTTTCAGCGTTTTTTAGAACTGCCGGGTTTTCCGGTAGTGGGCGGAACTAATGCGCAAACTGCAATCTCATTGGCTGGCGCTCACCTTTTATCGTTCCTGTTTTGATTTCAGCAAATCAGTTCGAGTGAACGCAAACAACCTGATTAATATTCATGAATCCAGCAGCTCGTTAATCCTTAGTGCGTTTTATACTGTTCTTTTTAGCAGAATTCGTATTATTATTATTATTATCTTCTTATCAGTATTCTTGTTATTTTTGCCCATTTTTTAACAGAAACACTGAATAACCAAAAAAAGCACCACCACCAGTCCTAAATTCAGTTATTCAGTTAAAATGTCTATGCATTCATACATGGTTACTAAGTTTTAATTCTAATTACTTTAATTCCAATTATCATAATGTCATATTATAATGCTTGACTGACTGATGTTAAGAGTGTACTTTCAGATATTTAAAAAGCTGTACCATTTTACAAACATATACAGTATATTACAGATTATATATATAGACAATTGAATCGCCAATGTGTCAGTAGAGGGTTGTGCTTATGAGTATGCCTTCATCCTTTTCTCCTTCTTACCATCCCTGCAATTATTGTCCAAAGTATCAGGGGTCACTCGCAATCTGAGAGCACAAAAGCAAATTAAGTTTACACAATGAATTCAGTTACAAATATTGATAATTGTAAATGTTATAGCTTTTAATGGAGGAGTTAATTATTGCAACAAACAATAATTAACTGTGTGTGTGTGTGTGTGTGTGTGTGTGTGTGTGTGTGTGTGTGTGTGTGTGTGTGTGTGTGTGTGTGTGTGTGTGTGTGTGTGTGTGTGTGTGTGTGTGTGTGTGTGTGTGTGTGTGTGTGTGTGTGTGTGTGTGTGTGTGTGTGTGTGTGTGTGTGTGTGTGTGTGTGTGTGTGTGTGTGTGTGTAGCTCCATACTTCAGCTCTCTCAAATTGGGTGCTATCTGATATCACATTTCAACCTTGTTTTTGACAATAATTTACCTCTACAAATAAATATTCAAATACTTAATATTCGTTGTGTTGCATGACATAAATCATCTAAATTGCAGCAAGAGGACAAATTAAACTTGCATGAAACAGCTTTATGCTCATTAACATATTTGGTAATTAGAAGTGTAAATGAAAGTTGTCATCCATTGATTAACTTCATAGGACCCTTGTTGCTCTGTGAGCATCTTTAAAACCTCTCTGTCAACAGCCTCATGTGAGGCATAAGGCAGCACTGCAAGGCTAATTAACCTGTGATGCTTTCATGAGAGATGATATTTTTAATTACTGTACTGTTTGGTTTTTCCTCTCCACATCTGGACTGTCTTTCCTTCAGTTAAATACTCCACAGTTGGATTCAGGGACTATGGGCTAATTAGTGCAGTTGAGCTCAGGGATTAATCAACCAGTCTTATTTACATATTCATAGATGATGTTGGCAAGTTAATTGAAAATGAGTAAGCATTTGTAGACACTCTTGGCATTTGTAGCATTTACTTGCAAAATCTTTTGTCTCAGAGACAAGAAAAGAATTACAGTTAACCTGCCAATCTGTTGCTACCAGATAATGATTGAAAAAAATAAGTCACTCATGCTCAACAAGGCTGCATTTATTTGATAAAAAAAATAAGTAAAACAGTAATATTGTCACATGTGAGCTTCCCTTAGTTCCTGCGACTGCTGTTCTTGGCTGGTCAGCTTCCCCGCAGCATCTTAGCCATGCTTTCCGATTACCTATACAAGTTTATATGATGATGGAAAATACATCTATTTTTTGCATGTGGAAGAAAAACTCATGATCTGGGTGTGAGAACTTTCCTTCCACCCTTAGATACAGTGCCCTTTTCACCCTTTCTTGTATCATTTTTTTCAGGATTCTTTGATAGAAAATAAAAAAACAGAATTGAATGCATCACTGCCAAATAAAAATGACTTTCTTTTCTTGAAACACTTTCTTGAATTTAGGCCAACTCAATGCACTTTTCACCTTTTCTTTGCATCGATTTTTTATATTATTTATTTAGCTGCAATATTTCCTTTTTCTGTCTTACTTCATTCTTTCTTCTGTTCTCGCCATTGCTTCTTGCTACAGGACCTACTCCTTCTATAGTTCTCTCACTTGGTGTTTTCTACCCACATCTTGACTTTTCTCAACCTTCATCTTTCAAAGCAAGTTTTGCATGGTATGCATATTCTGTGTTACAGGGCCACTGAATAGCTATAGTGTTTTTTTTTTGGTCAAATATAATTTTTTTCACATATAATGAATTAGGACACCAAGCATGGTGTCATGCTGATCCTGCCATCTGTTTTGCATGTTTTAATTGTTTTATGCATAATAAACACAGGATAAAGCAGCTTTAAACATGCATTGAAAACAGAAAGATACAACGAAGGTGTTTACTGCAGCTCTGGACTTGTGGGAATGACTGCAGCATTTCCACATTCTGAGGCAAACAGACTCAGAGCAGCTTTAGCTTGGCCACTCCGGAGGGAAATCGGATTATACCATTTAAGTCAGAAAGGAGGTCCCTTCTTTTTTTATAAATTGTTTGTACGCTTACGTATTTATTTGTGTATTACTTAAGTTATGGTTATATTTGTATACTTATATAAATATTTAGTCTATCATTAAGTTTGTTTTTGATTGCTAGTTTTGATTACGGAAAGTTGTCTTATAAAATTTCTCTCCCTGTTGTAGTTTGGTATGGCCTAAATGTACCTAAATGTGCTCTTTGTCATGGCAGAGGCTGTGGCTGTAACCCTAACACTTCTGCAACACACAGTATATGGTCTATGAGCTCTATGGCACATTGATGTATGCGGGTCATAAAGATAAAAGGCAAAAAACTTTCAGTTGTTTTTAGAAATGTCATATTTGTATTAATATTGGTCTCATACATTTAAAAAAATATAGACCTACTGACATTTAGAATAAATGGTATAAGTATTAAAATACCTTTCTTCTAAATCTATGATTTTTTAACATCTTTTCTAACTTATTAATTTTGAATGTCAGTATACAGTATTTAAAAAATGTGTGTGTATTCAAAAAAGAACATGCACTGATTATTTTTTAAATATAATAGTCTCCGTACTGTATTTAGTAAACAAATACTCCATTTAGAATAGCTTGCATTTCGGTTGTTGTTTTTTGGTTGTTTTTATGAGCTGCTTGTTGCCTCAGAATGGTCATTTACATTTTGCTTTACATTTTGGATCACTTTTAAGCCCATCCCTGTATGTGTGTGTAAATATGGAAAAAGTTGGTCAGAATCTGAATATTATATTAATGTTCCTCAGAAAAACCATGACATTTACTGGACAAGATCTGAGGATAGGTTTTGACTGAATTGTGTATTTTGGCCTGTTCGTTATTTAGCTTTACTTTACTCTAAAAACCATCCTTCACTCCAACCTAGATTGAACATTTTTTAAAGTCCATTTTTACAGCATGTCATTCAGTCAAGCAATTTACTGTCTGTCAGGTGTGATTACTGCTCCTCTCCTTCATGGAGAAATATGCATGATAGTATTCTGCACCACATACTTCAGGCAATGTGTGAGCAAAGCAGAATGTTATTAGATTTCAGAATACATACAGAGACCATGCATGCGGTTCACATGACTATTTAGCAATGTTTCAGCAAAATAAGCCACAGCTTTCCAGTTTAGCAATGCATGGGGGACTAGTATCCACACTAGAGATGTCCCGTCGTCCAGAGAAGTGGCTGGAGAAAAGTGAAGGATCACAATGACACACAAGGTGAATCCTGTTAGATGCTTCAGTGTTTCACAATGTTTTGTACTGCCTTATAGTCTCTGACAGTAGATTGATGAAATCAGAAATAGATACAGGCTACCTATAAATAAAAATAGTCTCATGCTGATTAGCATAATGATGAATCTAGAGTTCGGTGAAGCATTCCTAATCCAAGCTTAATTAATAAATTGCTGTTAGTAGCTTTTCCAGACTGATTGCACATTGTTACTAAATGTGAGTTGAGATATTTATTTTTTCATTTAGATTTTAAAGCAACTATATAATCTTATGTTTGTTAATGAAAACTGATGAAGGACATTGGTAACACATACAGTATGAGTTTTTTCACTCTTGTCACTCTCTCCACACGTTCTCAGGTTGAATAACATACCTCAACATGCCAAATGCCTCTCACTCATGCAGAGAAAGGACACCATACAGCACAGGATCATGTGCATCTTATGTCATAGCTGTTTTGGACAGCAAATATTGCAGCTGTCAACTGATTTTCTAAATAAAGAAACATTATGTTGCGTTTGAGCTGAAGGCTTACATTATGCCCGGCTTAAATAGTCCAATTAACTTTTGTCTTGTTGGTTTATTATAATATCTAATTAATACCCTTTTAACTAAGGCTACCCAGTATTCATTACAATGTCATTAAAAATTGAAATAACCGATCATTATCTTTCTTTGTACAGCTCTTCAGGAGTCAGATCAATTAAAGTGGTAATTTAGTAATGTCTGGTACAGGCATGTATATTTTTTCTGTTTAATATTCATGATATAATTATTGATATAATTAAGGGAACATATTTAATTGGATTAGTTCTCTTTTTAGTTCACTATGAGCTAAAATCCTGCGAGATTAAGAAACAATTACAAACACTTTTTGAAAATGATTTAATCTGCTAGGTTTCTGTATTCCTCGAGGATAGACGTATAATGGGATTTCTCCATTAAATGTACCTGTGCTATTCTTAGCGGAGTATATCAGGCAGCATAGGGCCGGAATGGTTTTGATTTCTATGCCCTGTAAACAAACAGTTGTTTATAGATAAGAGTGGTACAATCATTCGTACATTTGTTGCTCTTTTTAGGAAAATAATTGCAGAAATGGCACCCAACTCTCATTTCCTGCAGCTACTATTGACCAATCATTTACCAAAAATAATTGAATAATCTAAGGAATTTAGTTCATGTCCAAAAACAAATAGTAGATGATTGACAGATTTGACTGACTGATTGAAGAAATAAAGATGAACTTTTAAGCCTTTCTGCGAAACATGGAAATCAGCAATTCAATTGTGCGAACATTTACTGTTGTTTTTAAAGGAGTTTAATATAATTGCTATTCTTGTGTTTTGGAAAGAGATTTGCAGTGCAAACGGGACATTAATTATTGCAAAAACAACCAAACAAATTATGCAGTATCCTTTCCTAGTCAGGAGTACAACACAATGGACATCCAGGAGGACACTGTAATGAAAGTCATTTCAGCTGTTTGTTGTAAATAGAGAGTCCTCTGTGTTTCATTAATGTCCTACAGAGGATTCCCAAACTGATTTACTGATGTTTCATAAACCACTGGTTTATGTTAAATGGATTGATATGTTGAACTGCATTTGGATAAAATGACAAACATTAATGCATCAATTGGCAAGCGTACAAGCACTAACACTAATTGTAACCTTCTCATTTACTTACATGAAAGTAATGGACTCTCAGATTTAAGTGCTTTAGCAGGTGTGAAATCAAAACTGCTCTCAATGAAGTCCCAATTAGATACATCTTTTGGTATCAAACCACTGTTCACAAGGTCCAAAACTGAAAAATGTTATGAATACATAATCAGAGTTCTTTGTCTCCTGGCTGACATTATTTAAAGAGATTTACATATTAAGCAGAAGACATTGTCTGCAACATGTGACAATCAGAGTCAACATTGTGTGAGTGGAGTACTGACACACTCTCCTTTTATCGCCTATAAATGAAGCATATCACATACAGTTCAACAAGACAATCGCTCCTCACTTGGATGTTTCCAGTGAAGATGCTATCCTCTAAATCATTTCTACATCTATTCTCTACTGTATGACATCCCTGCCATCTTTTCCCATTTTCAGATCAAGGTAAACACCCCCATGTTGTAATGGTGGATGTCTACAGTAGAAATTGTGTGGATAATATATGCACGTGTCAGGCATGTGCTAGTCAGTCTCACTGGATGAAACTCTATTAAATGTGTTTTATGTAAGGTTGCGTGTTTATTTGATGTGTTAGTGTTTGTTCATTTTAGGTTTGGTGTGCAGATCTATAAAAGTGTTTTCAGACAAATCTCTTTTTGGAGGGAATTTTCTTGTTCATCAACATTTTTAAACAGATATTTAAATGAGGTAAAAAAGAGCCGTTTAACACATGTAACACTGTGCTTAGAGGTAGGTTTGACTTTGTGCAATATAATCCTAAAACCTTGAAATGAGTAATGCATTCAAATGAACATACTGCCCTCCTTTGGTTGATCTTGAACTGTACAACGGCTCTTCTACAGGTGACATCCACATGTGTCTAAACTAGTGGC
The DNA here is from genome assembly GCA_027422405.1 of Ptychobarbus kaznakovi. NCBI lineage: Eukaryota > Metazoa > Chordata > Actinopteri > Cypriniformes > Cyprinidae > Ptychobarbus > Ptychobarbus kaznakovi. The sequence goes on from CM049798.1 coordinate 17,626,908, forward strand.
ATAGCCAGGCTCATCATTTTCAGCACTATTTTGTCATACACTCTTGAAAATAACGTTTTTTTATTGCTACCTAGTTCCACGAAGAACCTTTAACATATGTAGAACTGTTTTATTGAACAACAGGCTCTTTACAGTGGAAAAAGGGTTCTTTAGATCATTAAAATGTTCTTCACTCTAAAATAATGGTTCTTTTAAGAACGGTTCACAGCTTAATAATGGTTTGCTTCTTTAAGGAACCCAAAATGGTTCTTCTGTGGCATTTTTAAATTTTCGAAGCTGTTGTCGCTTAGTTTTATGTGGTAATTTATGCTTAGTACGCAACCAAATATCAGGAAAGAATTTAGTATGGTAATCTAAATCATTGGCACATCAGTTAAAATGGATTTGTTTTTTTCATTGCCAAATGTATTAATAAATGTGAAATAGAAAAAGGTCAAATGTATTCATGTAATGTCAATCTACTATTTTTCCTGCAAGTTTTCTTACTAGTATTTTTGAAAAATATGCTTATGTATACATATTAATATACTCATTGTATGAATTTTGAAGCATAAACTTGTCCTTCCAGTAGATTAACTTCCTTGTGGGTCTGTTTGATAAAAAAGTATATTTCACATTTATAAAAGAGAGATAATTTATGTGTAAAAGTATGTGATTAAGACAAAAAAAACTGTTCTATATATAATACACATAAAAAATAAGTTTACATTGTATAAGTGTAAAATAAAGTCTTTACAATGTACCCAAACTGTTTCAGCATGATTTAATGATTTGAATAGAATAAGAAAATTATATATCAGATAAATAGAAATTATTAATTAATATTAAATTCAAATACTTTTACAATTACAAATTAGTTACACCTGCATAAAAAACCCTGAAAAACCATACGAATTTCTCAAAGAAATGTCAAACAGCTAATTTATTGCTGATGAGTCCTAGATATATAAATAATGAATAAGATATGATATTCCTGAAATATACATATTCTCCCAAAAGCACCTTTGAGTGTACAGTGTAAGACACAAACAAGAATAAAATAATCAGTAATATGCATTTACCCAACAGGGTCTTACAGCATAGAGTGTGTTCAGCATGTTAAAACCTCACCGCTGCAACACTCATTAATATACAATCCAAATATATATATCATATTAATAGAATAATTTATTCTATTTATGGTGCACTCTCTGGTGTGTAAGCAGGCTTCTCTTGTCTTTGAAGGTCTTCCTACAGTCCGGGCAGGGGAATGGTCTCTCTCCTGTGTGAGTGCGCCCGTGCACTCTGAGCTGTGATGTCTGTTTGAAGCCCATGCCGCAGACGGAGCAGGGATAAGGCTTTTCTCCAGTATGTACTCTCAGATGTATCCTAAGCTCTGCAGCCCTGCGGAAGCTCTTTCCACACTCAGAGCAAAGATGAGGTCGTGCTTCACTGTGAGTGTTCACGTGCATTTTCAGGTCAAATGACCGGCGGAAGCACTTTCCACATTCAGGGCAGGAGTATGGCCTCTCATCCGAGTGTGCGCGCTGGTGACTCCTTAGCAAATACAGATGCGTAAAGGCCTTTCTGCATTCAGTACAGTGATGGTGCTTCTCGCCTTTGTGACACTTCTGATGTTCTTTAAGCAGACAGAAAGCGGCGAAAGCTTCACTACACACGCCGCAGCGAAACGGTTTCACTTCTGATTGAGGTGGCTGGTGCTCTTTTAGTCTCCTGCTGTCAGTGAACGTCTTGTTGCATTCGGTGCATCGATAAGGCTTTTCTCCTGTGTGAATGCGCTTGTGTGCGATCAAATTGGCATGTCCTTTGAAGCGCTTCTCGCACACGGAGCACACGTAAGGCCTCTCTCCTGAATGGACACGTCTGTGAACTTTAAGTCCACCCAGCTGGCAGAACGTCTTCCCGCACTCTTTGCACTCGTAAGGTTTTTCTCCAGTGTGGGTTCGTAGGTGAACTCGTAACGCTCCGGATGTAGTAAAGGCCTTCCAGCATTGGGAGCACATGTACGGCTTCTCTCCAGTATGAATCCTTTGGTGAATTCGTAGATCTATAAGTTGCTGGAAACGCTTGTTACACTCAGGGCAGTGATGGTGTTTTTCATTTCTGTGACGTCTGCGGTGATTAGAAAAGGACCCTGATTGAGTAAAGCTCTTTCCACATTCGGAGCAGTGGTAGGGTTTTTCTCCTGAGTGAACACGCAGATGTACTTTTAGTTCAGAGGATGTAATGAACCTCTTTCTACATTCAGGGCAAGCACGAGGCCTCTCTCCTAGTTTATGTCTTTTAAAGTGAACTGATGTTTTGGTAACTGAGCAATGGGGATTTGATTTGTAAGAGCAGACTCCTGTTTTTGTGCTCTTTGTTGAGCAACTCCTTTTTCTTTTATCAGTTTCTAAAAAGAAAACAAGGAAAGACAATGGACATAAAGCATGCACTGTGTAACCTGAAGAATACAATATTTTACATTTGATTTTAAAATAGATTTGTACTTGACAATCTATCGCTTAAAATAAGGCAACCCACTGCATTTTAAAATACATACGCATTCAAAAATCTGGGGTTAGTAAGATTTGTTAAAAAGAAATGGTCACTTTTGTTCAACAAGGATGCATTAATTGCAGCTATTTCATAATTGGGTAATTACTTGTATTGACATTTTATTTTATAATGTTTTAAATGTGTTAAGTATGTTTTCTGTATGTATAAATTGTGTACATGTTTCCGTATATGTACATATGTATGGATATTGTATGTTTATGTGTGCGTATAGGTGTATGTGTGTATGTATGTGGATATACATATTTATTTCTCAGATTTATTTTATTTATTTAACCTTTTTGATTTTTGATTGACTGGCATGGGTGGAGGGGGTTGTTTGTTCTGTAAAATGTAAAAGTAAAAAAGAAAAAATAATATTTAAACAAGGATGCATTTAATCATTTATCACTGATATACATTTGCAATTGATTAACGGCCTTAGATCAGTTGTGCAGGTCTGATATGGTTACAGACAGGATCTTTTTCTTGCTGACATTAAAGACTGTGTGTCCAATCAAACTTTACGTAACTTTTGTTTAAACTAATCTTTCACATGATAATATGGCTAATAATAACAATGTTTAGCCCATTTGGGTAAGAAAATCGCTATTTTGTTGTTGTTTATGATTTAACAAAAATTGTTGTAGAAAAAAATCCTGTTAAGCTATGGTCATGTTAATCATTTCGTATTTTAGATCTATGCAGTTTGTTAATATTAATACATTTTAATATTTAGTTAGTGGTTCTCTACTGGTTTTGCTTCAGGATCCAGAAAACCAGTAGAGAACATATTCAATTTGAATATATATTTTGAAATGTAATTCCGGTGACGGCAATGCTGGATTTTCCACTCGTGTAAATCAAAATTATTTGCCCTAAAAAAAATTTGTTATTATATTACTAACTGACTTGAGAAAAATGTTTATTTATTATTAAACTATTATTATCGTAAAAGATCATTTTCTTTCAGTATTTGAATATATATTTTTAAATGTAATTCTTTGATGAATATAAAGTCTATAAGCATTTATTTGATACAGTTTTTTTAACAATGTAAAAGTCTTTAATTTTTCCATGTTGTCATGTAATACCTGTGCTGTGCTTAACTTACTGCACAGATTTATTGTGGCTAGTTGGGAAACCAAACTAAATGTGACCTAATTCACTGTGTCTATGTGAGCACAGATTTATTGTTTGCAATTTTACCATGTTTGGGGACCCCAGGCTCCTCCCTCTCTGTGAGCACGGTTGAATCCTGATTGGCTGGACCCATATCAGAGGCTTCCTCAACCTTATCATCATCATCATCATCATCTTTTTTTAACTCCACACAAATGCCAAACACACTGGGGTGATCACAAGAAGGTGGGCTTGGATCTGGCTTCTCTTCATTCACATTAATCACTAGACAATGTAATTAGGTACAACATATTATAGTCTATATACGTATAATAAAATGATCATGTGATTTTTGTAATCATCGGGTCAAGCTGAATCACTCACAGTGCTCCTGGTGTCCAGATGGGTTGGTCAGTATCTCTATAGCCGCCAGAAGAACATCCATGCCAGGTATAAGTGTCGGTCCTTCAAGCAGTAAAACACATCAACTGTGTCTGAAGCAGGTGCATAATATTCTCCTGCGGACCGCAGACTCTAAACCAAGCTCCGGTCAGTAACAGTAGACTTACATTTTACTCGCAGTGCATTTATTAGTTTGAAGCACAAAGTGAGGACTTATTACAGGTGAATCTGTTAGTGTTCACAGAGAGTACAATAGCATGACATTCCCCGCTGCAGAGTTTTAGTCGCCGCGCGTCTAACTACACCGAAGATCATGTCAATAATAATTTACGGCATTACAACCTAAAGTGAACACACACACGAAGTACACAAAAGTCGAGTTGATCCTAGTCCTCAAGGTGTAATTGTTTTGAACATTTACTTCCTACTTCCGCATTAAAGTTTTGTTTCTGCGGGTTCTGCTCGTAAACCAGCTGGTGTCGTTGACCTGTGCTCTTAAGATAACTGACTAATATACAGGACATTTCTGCCAGGAGTTCACCTAAAAAACAACTCTTTACGATTTAAAAATAAATAAATGTTTTAAGCAAACAATCAAATATCCTACTGGTATTGTCTATCAATCCTATAACACACCACGACGGTCACTTCTGGACCTCAACATGTATTACATGACACACGCAAAGCGTGTAGCTCCTGTTCTTGCTTATGTTTACTTTAATAACTGTGTGTACAGACCCATGCACCAGTGTTATCTCAATGTAACTAAACGTACATTATAAAACTCTACCAAATATTTTATCTTACAGTAATCCAGAAAAACATATATTTAAACCAAAAGGGTGACACACTTGTTAGAGCAGGGGTAGGCAACGTCGGTCCTGGAGTGCCCATGTCCTGCAGAGTTTAGCTCCAACCCTAAATAACCCTCACCTGCCTGCAGCCCTAGTAATCCTGAAGACCTTGATTAGCTGGTTCGGGTGTGTTTGATTAGGGTTGGAGCTAAACTCTACAGGACAGGACCGACGTCGCCTACCCCTGTGATAGAGCAATGTCTCTAAAACCGTTCCCATTTTGAACTCAACCTGGTGGAGGCAGTATACTTAAACAAGAAAGCGATTGCTATTGCACCAGAGAAGAAGATGCTTCTTTGAAATCCTCTGTGATTTCTTTACAAAACTGGAAAGGAAGTTAAAGTAATCTCTACTGGTTTGAGGTATAAAGCCTACAGGGGGCGTGTCATGGCTCAAATACCAGTTACGAAACTCACATTTCCACATACATAAAAATATTTTAAAAGTAAAGACGTCTTTCAGAGGTGATAAGTCTAAACAACACATTCATAATCGTATCAAGTGCTTGTTAGTTAGCTGCTGTTGTATATCACGTGACCGGGGTGGTCCGGTGGAGGGCAGGCGCGAGCCGCTCCAGGTTCCGCTGTGTCTCTGGCTCTCTCTGCAGAGTCCTCAATGTGGATCACTACATGGCGGTAACGCGGAACACTGCGGTAATGATGATTACCTAACACATTTACTTCAGTATAGAAATATTCTTAATATCTCCGTGCGTATAGGTAACTCTGGGCGAATTTAGTCGAGATAAATGTCTTACTGTTTCAATATATCTCATGTCGTGCATACACGAGGCCTGCATGAAAGCTCGCTAGCTTCTGTTCATTGCTAACCAGGCTAGCACATTGCTCTCCTTTTCATTAGTGTTTCTTCTGGGTTATCTAGAACTTACCTTGTTTTACTGAACGGCTACAGCTTGTTTGAGACGCATTTAGATAGTAAGCCCATGAATCGGTGTATTTAACAGCTGTAACGTTAAGTCAGCTACCACCGCTGCTGGTGTAATGTACGTTACCAGTACAAGCGCGCCACTGCCGCGTCTTTAACCCTTCTTTGTTGATATATAGCTATCTGAAGGTGCAACAACCCTCAGTTCACTTTAGTGCTGGTTTTGTTTTTACGCTAAAACAAGAATGGCAGAAAAGCCAAAACGCAAATGTAGGTTCCAATGAATTGTCCAGTTGTGCAGTGTTTCTTGTACGGTTTTTAAATGACCACTGTTTTCAGAATCACTACTGTTGGCTTGTGAAGCAGGTTTATGTTTCATTCTGATTGGACCAGTTTGCATCTTGCAGAGGATATAATCTAGTAGGATAGATTGAACACGAATTGTGTACTACTACAGTATTTTAGCACCATGCTATTGCCAGGAAATACAATGTAGTGATACTGGAGATATGATAATGACTCGCAGTTGCTTAAAGGCATAGCTCCCCTTAAACTCTGCCAATAACTTTTATTTTTTATGTTTTTACAAATCTATATGACTGATTTTATGCTGAGGAACACAAAAGGAGATTAATTGGGTGACTGTAGTTGGTGACTAATGCTTTTGTGTTCCATGGAAGAAAGTCAGTCAGCTATCCACAGCTGCTTATTGTTGCACTTGGACAATGTTTTTAAATTATTATGCTGTGTGCATTTCCATTAACCACAGATCATTATACAATTGTGAGTGCTTTGCCAGCAAGTCTCTACTACACAATTCTGGTTGGCGTAATACGGTTCGCCTCATAGGTAAGTTGCAAGATCTTTCCTTGGCATATAATTTACAATATGTGACCCTCTGTAAAAGTAAAACCAGGCTAAAGTCTAAAAATCTAATTCTGAGATAACGAGCATCAAAGTTTGATTACACGCATTAATTTCACTATGATTTCAATTTTGACATGGCCTTACTTGGTCAATAATAAAGATACCAAGAAAATATTTTCACAGAATGTGCTTTACAATATTTAGGATGATTTTATGCAGAAAATAGTAAATCTCAAAAAAATGACTTTAGCTGGGTTTTCACAGAGATGGTCACATATATTTTGGTTTTGATGAACAAATATATATATATATTTTTCTGTCTATATTTTTTGGGCACGCTATAGATTGAAGTCAATAAATTCAGATGTGTGAATGGATGCTGAGTAGATGGAATATCAGGTCTGGTAATACTTGAATATGTGCTGTCTTTTTCATTCCAAGTCCATTGTATTGCTTTCTCAGTGAGGCAAAGGTCTGATGATGGAGAATGGACAAGGAACAGGTGCAAAGCTTGTATTACCGCCTCTTACTCCAGAGCAACAGGAGGCGCTACAGAAGGTAATACGAGATCTTTAGTGTTTTACTTTATTTTTTTACTTTTATATCTTTGTTAGAGACATGAGTGGGAAAGTAGTGGGGAGAGAGGGAATGTGATCAGTACAGGTCACGGGCTGAACTCCAACCTGCGTCACCTGCTCCAGTGTGTCAAGAGCAGGTGTGCAACTGCTGTGCCACAGCTCCATCTTAAAATAGATTCTTAATTAAAAGGGTCAATGCCATTGGATGCTTCTCCATAAGTTGAATAGGGGCTTTTTGATTTTGTAGGCTTGTGGGTACAAATGGTTTGTTTTTTTCTAGGCTCACTTTTTAATCAAACTTGACCAGCAGCTGTCTCTGATAGACTGTTACATTGAGAGAGAAAAAACTCCAAACAAGCATGTCCACCATTATCATGAATTGAAGCTTAAAACTGATTCTGTAATAAGCACTCAGATATGTAGCACGTGAACATTGGGTGAATAGTGTCCTTATATTGATATAAACTAAATAGCCTGTGTTAGTAGCCCATTTCTCTCTTTATTTAGGCTAAGAAGTATGCCATGGAACAGAGCATCAAGAGTGTTTTAGTGAAACAGACCATCGCCCACCAGCAACAGCAGCTCACAAACTTACAGGTGAGCTTATATTATGATCTGATTATGCAGAAATTTTGTTTTCTTATTTGAGAGAATTGAAACATTTGATTGTCAAACCAATAGTGTAACTGAAACTACATAGCGTCACCTCCTGGTGCAGGATTTATAATGCTGAATTGACTGAAGCAAGTCTGCAAAAAAAAGGAACTGATCTTTCAGACATGCATATTATTTCTCTTAATATTGGGTGATAGTCTTTAATTATACATTAGGGATTAATACAAATTCAGGAAATTTTAAATGATCAGTTTAAACAATGAGATATATCCGTAGGGGCAAATCCTGCGAGCCTTAAATTCCCATTGATAATGGCAAGTTTTTACACTTAGTTGGTCAGGTTGTCTGTTTTGTTTCTTTTTTCATACATATCAAGTCTTGTGAATTCTCTATTTAATTTGTCAGATTATCCCCATGATTAGACTGAAACACTCCACTGGAATAACTCCTCATGCCTTCGTTTGCCCTCCCCTCTCTCAGTTTGGTTGAGGTCTGCAGTGTGTTTCTGTTTGATCAGAAATCAACAAAATCTAGAAATTGGACAGTGTGTACTGCACTACCCAAGCAGACATCATAATGACTGAAGAGTCAACAGCAGTCTTTCAGAGGAAACATACACACCCTATGCTCAGTTTATTTCTTGACTTTTTGTGAACAGATGGAAAATCTGAGCAGCCTACTCATTGCCTTTGTTGAACGTACTGCTTATTAGTATCTCTGTTGCTTTAATTGTCAAATGTTTCAGGTCTTCAGTCAAATTAAGTGGTGTTTTAATGAGGTGGGCAGAGTTTAAAGTTGAAATCCGAGGCATTGACCAGTCAGAGAGACTGTCTGGAATACTATGTCTGTCTGCAAAGGATAAAAGAGATATCTAACCTTTTTCAGCACTTTTCCATCTTTACTGTGTTTCAGATGGCAGCAGTGACAATGGGCTTTGGAGATCCTCTCTCATCTTTACAATCGGTCAATAGATTAACTATTATTTACCTTCTGTACGCGTTTTGGCATAATGACTGTTAGCCTTCTTTAACCGGCATTGGCCTGATACACTAGACATTTGCAGCAGCATATTTAAAAAGCAGACATGGCTTTGTTGTGAATGGAGTTTGTTTTTGGTCACCCATTTCATTAAACAGGTTGCAAGATGACACAACACGAACTACCTCTATGAACTGACTGTACTGTTTCAGTGTTAATGAATGCCATGGGAGCTGTTTTAAATCACAGGAACAGGATAGAGGTCTTGTAATATGACAATTACACAGGACATTTTTCATTTACTGACGGTCCATCACATATTTGCCATTCTGAATCACTGCATGGCCACCCGTGTGTGCGCCCTCATGTCACTGCTCATTGATCAAAGTTTATTTTTCTACCTGAAGCTCCATTTGTCTTAAGAAGTCTTCTGGGAATTGTGTGTTGTGAATGGTGTGGATGATCCATTTCTCCTTTGTGAATATGCTGTGGCATATAAATGTCACCTTTGTCTGCTGTGAAAGAGGGCTAGCGGTCACTACGACAATCCAAATTGAATCTGCCTAAACTTTGAGCCTTGTGTGTAATCGTATACTTTCGTAATGTGGCTGACATGCAATCCAAAACTTGAATTACAAATAATGATTAAACAATGATAAATGTGTTTTGGTTGGACTAAAAGTGTTAAACGGATAGATTTGTGCTGATTCTCCCTCAACAGTGATCTGATATGTAAGTCCAAAAGGGTTACTTCCACATGTTAAATATTTAGGCTATCAGTATTCTTGGACAAAATTTAGGTCAGTTATAACTCTACATGTTTTAGTCTGCAAGCACTCACACTAATTTAGGAACATGCAAGCAGCACTTTCGAAATGGTAAGAAGGGGCTGTGCCACATGTTCCTAATTCACGTTGCTGTGCTTGTCGTTAATGGTAAGTGATGTAAGCATAGAGGACCAAATGAAGTGGGAATTAGTATTAAAACAAGTTTAATCTCTTGCTATATTTGATCTCATTGTCTTTGGGGCTTTGTGATTTCTCTCCCCTTTATTTATTGTTCAGTAGCTAATATTCTCTATTGTTGTCGCTTCCTTTCATGACCGCCAGGTGGCAGCACAGAGGCAGCGAGCTCTGGCCATCATGTGCCGTGTGTATGTGGGCTCCATTTATTACGAGCTGGGGGAAGATACCATCCGACAGGCCTTCGCCCCCTTTGGTCCCATTAAGAGCATTGATATGTCTTGGGACTCTGTCACCATGAAACACAAGGTATGCTATGACCCATGTCTGAGTTAGGGCTGGGCGATATGAGCAAAAATGTATATCTCTGTATTTTTGGGCTGATTTGCGATATACGGTGTATATCTCGGTATTTTATATTTGGATTAAACAAATAAAGTGAATCTAAGTCTGTAGGCGTATATTATGTGGGTACAAAGGGTTAAAATTACATTAAATTCTAACATTGCAGTCTAAAAACTAAAATAATGCTTTTAAAGCAGAAGTTACATTTTATATTTTAGTCAGATTTAATGCGCGTGGCTGCGCTCGTTCTAAATTAAGTCTGTGAAGTTTAGCGGAGAATCACAAAGCAAAAGCTCATGCACTTCTGACAGCAAAATGGAAATATTTCAATGGCTTTCTAACATTTACAGATGGAGAATATACCTTTGAAATGTAAGTTATGCATTTAGGAAAAACGCACATTTCGCACACATTACGCATCTCTGTGAGCGGCACATGTAAAGAGCATCTGAAGGGCCGAGCCGCTTTAAACTGAAACTATAAATTACAGGCTACTATATCTTACAAGTTTTTTAAAGCCCTTCATATAAAGCTTGTCACATGTTTGGAACAATTTGTATTATGCACTTTCTCCGCAGCAGTTCAGTTTGTGTCCTCCCTAGATATATTTTCAGATGCGCTCGTATCAATCTACTGTATATCGGGCTGGGTATATCGATATTAACAGTATTGCTTCATACCGTATCGCTTTATTGTACAAACTCGATATACCGCCCAGCCCTAGTCTGAGTCACTCATGTATGTCCAAAATTTGCTAAAATAATTAAAGGGGCCCTACTATACCCTTTTATAAGATTTAATATACGTCTCAGGTGTCCCCAAAATTGTGCCTGTGAAGTTTGTTAAAAAAGGGTTATGAAACCCCCTGCTTCAGCACTGGTTTGTTCTCACTACAGTTTTAAAACCCGCTAAAATAGTGGGTGTGGTGCACTGTGAGCGGAGGGGGAAGAGGGGAGACAGACAACTTCGGTTTCAGACAGTTTCAATTTCACTCCCATCGAGTTAAAAACACATAAAAGGACAGCCATTTGCCCTCTGCATCGAAAACATATATATGAATTGCACCTCTGGTAACTTTTAAGGCTTATTATGCCGCATTCATAAAAGCCTTTTGATGGGTAGCGCACACGCACAAAGCTTATGTTTTTTCTATATTACTTGGGCAGGATTTGTAGATAATGTAAAAAGCTGAATAGGGCCCCTTTAAATAATAGATTTGCAAACAGCAGTGGTTGTTTTTGTTGTGTTTTTATGTTAAAAAAATATCAATTGGATAACAATCTTTTTACTTTAAAATAGTATTTTTATATAGTAAGAAATGCCTAATATAATGCCAGCCTTCAGTGTCATATGTTCCTTCATAAATGGTTCTAACATGTTGATTTGGTGCTTAAAGGGGTGGTGAATGTGATTTCTCTTTTTTAACTTGGTATGTAATGTTTCTGTTTGAGCATAAACAATATCTGCAAAGTTGCGGCGCTGAAAGTTCAGTGCAAACGGAGATATCGTCATTTAAAATGATGGCAGTTTAATGCCTACAAAAACAGCACTTTGGGACTACGAGTTACTTCCCGGGTTCATTATGTCACGAATCCTGATAAACCCCACCCTCTGGAACATGTAACGAAGGGGGCGAGGCCATGTTGTGCTGCTTTAGAGAAGAAAAAGAGAAAACTAAGGGTGCACGTAAAAATCTGTTCATATATGAATCGCAATTCTGTCTTCTAACGATTCTAATAGGGGTGCGCCGATCCGATATTCAGGAGTGATGAGCAGGTCAACACACACTGAGATATAGAAATTCTACACTGATTTAAAAAAAAACTGCCCAGGTATCGGATCGATATCGGTATCGGCAGATACTCAAAATAGTTTTTATCGGTATTGGTTCTGAAATAGTGGTGTCGAGCCAGCCCTAGATTCTAATGGATTCACAAGTTTCAAAATCAATGTTCTAAAGCAGCGACTTTTTCATCAGTAGCCTATTATTTGTGATTTAAATTTTGTTAATAAGAATTACTCTTTTGCTGTGTTATAAGCCGGACTATGGATGCTTTCACAAATACGAATTTGCGATCTTGGTGTCACGTTTTACAAGAAAAGGTAATTGTCTGTTTTGCTTATATCTATACACCTTTCACTTTTTTAAGACTAACACAAAAGATGGATTCATTGATATTCTTAATTAAAAAGCACAACAACAATAAAACAGTAGGCTATAATGACAAACTAGCTTACATAACGTTTATTAACAAAAACGAATAAGATGAGGCATGGCATACACCACATGCTATATTATATAGCCTACCGACTAAATTACAGAATGTTTAGCAAACATTGAGGAATCAAATAAATAAAACACAAAAAATGTGTTGCATCAGATCAGCTCCAACAATGAACTGTTCCAATTATACACTTATTTTCACATAGCTATGAGAAGCGTTATACATGGGCGTGCGTGCAGTTTCTGTGCTGTATTAAAGTTTTAATCATGATAAAACCGTATATTAAAAGCTAACAGAAGCAGTAGCACTTACAAATAACAGCATATCTAAAAGTAAGAGACAACAACAAACAAACATACCATTAAGAGCCGTGCTTGCACGGGTTTTGCTTGATACTCTTCACTGATATTCTCTGTCTCTCATTCGGGCTCAAATTAATAAGCAATATTGACGCCGCCATTGTTTACAATACAACCAGAGCACATGCTGCTGAGCTGAGGGGCGAGGCGTTTAGACGCGCACTCTGTGGTTTAGCGAATCACAACACACTGGGCCAGCTAACCAATCTGAGCCCATCGTGTATTTCTGAGAGAGGAGCTTCATAAAACCAGGAAATCATCAGAGCGAGAGAGGGGATGAACTGTTTAAAATAAAGGTAAATTATGTAAAATTTATGCGTTTGAAAAAAACTAAACAAAGCATGTACACATACACCCCATAAACACAATCAAGCCTAGAAAAAAAAGTAAACCACCCCTTTAAGAAACATTTCTTATTTTCAGTGTTGAATCTGACATTTGTTAGATTCACACTTCTCTTAAAGGCTGATATCTTGTAGGAAGCATGTAAACCTTGTACACATCAAAATCTCTGTCTCAGGGCTTTGCCTTTGTGGAGTATGAGCTTCCTGAAGCAGCTCAGCTGGCCTTGGAGCAGATGAACTCCGTTATGCTGGGTGGAAGGAACATTAAGGTGGGTTCCAAACAGGACAATCAGTCTTTAACTCCTTTTTTTTAACAGCTTTCCGACAGGGAGCTATTTTTTCTATTTTGTTGCTTTTGTGTGTGCATGACTCCGAAAAGCTATGAGCAGACTTTATTTAGCTCTGCCAGTACCTGTGTGTGTGTGTGTGTGTGTGTGCTACTTGAGTAAGTGCTCTCGTTTTCATGTGCATATCTTTCCTCTAACCTGAATGTGAGTGTATGAAATGCCATGCTTCCCTACTGTCATACTGTTTGTTTTCGGAGCTCCGTTTCTCTAGGAGCTACAGAGGGAGCATTTGTTTGAGGCGGGCTCTTCTCTGTCCGGGATGTGCTGATGATGGGCTGCGCCTGGCTGGTGTTTGCCTGGCCGCCCCAACTGCAGTACAGATACCACCAATCCAAAAAACTGTTGTTGTTTTTAACAATCCCAGACATGTTACATTCATGAATCAACTTTTTTTTGTCCTCTAATACATCCTCTCACAGTGACCATTTGTAGGCAAGAATTAGCTAATGTTGAACTGCTATCATTAATACAGGGTTTTTTTCTTCCTACATTTTAATTTAATTCTGCCATGAGTTTGTAAAATAATGTAGATATTTGAGACTCCTGGGTCTCAGAACATATTTTACATGTATGCATATAGCTAGATTGGAGAAAAGGTCTTTTAATAACTTTATTTGTTAAAGGGTTGAGCTGCGTTATATTTTTCTTTTGCTGTACTTGTTTGCTGAGTCTCTTTTCAGATGGGTACTTTTTTTTTCAACCACTTTAGTATTTACATACACAAGAACACACTCATTCCTTCATACACTTTCACTTAGTGGCCCCTGTGCTGGTATCTGTACTGTAGGTGGGGCGGCCAAGTAACATTGGACAGGCGCAGCCCATCATTGACCAACTGGCAGAGGAGGCACGTGCCTTCAACCGTATCTATGTAGCCTGTATCCACCCTGATCTATCTGACGATGACATTAAGAGCGTCTTTGAGGCCTTCGGAAGGATTAAAAGTTGTATGCTGTCACGGGAACCCACCACGGGAAAGCACAAGGGCTACGGATTCATTGGTGAGCCGTCTAGAAAGCACTGTTAACCCTATGTGGAGAATGAGCCATTGCAGTACGCTGTACTTTAGTGCATCTTGCGATTCATTTCCAGTGTTCCAGCATCCTATGTTTATGAGGTGTCTTTCCAGATCCAGATTTTTTAAGTGAAGTTGTGCCATGTTTTAAATACTTATAGACATGGCTTTTGAAGTATGCAAGAATCAAATGTGTAGACCGATTCCTTAAGCTTCCAGAAATGTGAGGTATGAAAACATAAGCCTAGATTGAGGAACTGCTTTCTCCATTTCACCATGGGTAGAATATGATAAGCCTCAGTCATCGCTGGATGCAGTCTCATCTATGAACCTGTTTGACCTGGGAGGTCAGTACCTTAGAGTGGGGAAGGCCGTAACTCCTCCTATTCCTCTGTATACGCCTACAATCCCTGGAGGTCTGCCTCCTGCTGCAGCTGTGGCAGCCGCTGCTGCGACTGCCAAGATCACTGCCCAGGTGAGAATAAACCCTTAGATCAGGCTGAACAGTAGTTTACATTTATGCATTTAGCAGACGCTTTTATCCAAAGCAACTTACGATCCAAGCGATTCAGGTTATACATTTTTTTTTGTCAGTACATGTTACCTGGGAATCGAACCCACAACCTAACGCAATGCTCTAACCACTGAGCCACAGGAACACTATTATAGGAAAAAAATTATATATCTGAGATTTGGTAGATTTCAGAGAAGCTGATGTAATTACAGCCGTATTGTGCATATGTACTCAAATTTCACTTTGATGTGGCAACTATTTTTTCACATTGTTTTGATGCTGTTGCAGGAGGCTGTTGTTGGAGCGTCAGTGCTGGGTTCTCTCACTTCACCAGCACACATTTTCAGTCAGCAAATGGGACTTCCACAGGCCGTACTGGCCGCCCAGGCTCCTGGCATCATCACAGGTCTGCAAAAATCAATGAACACATCTTTGAAGCTCAATGCTGTTTGAATTGAAATTCTAACCCCCCGAAGGCCTGTGCACATCAAGATGATTGTTCGGTGTGAATAACATTTTACTTTGAGTGAAAAGCTGTTAATGCATCTTTTCAGAGTCAGACCAACAAACATTCTTTTGCTATTTAATGCAACACGTTTTATATAGAGAGGGGTTCTTTTCCATAATGAAACTGGCAACCTGTGAGATTCAAAGCTTTTGTTTTGTTTGGTCACTGCTGTCACACGAAACTGCAACTTAGTACTTTTGTAAAACTCCATAGAAAATACAAAAATCTGAACATTTAATTGAAAATATAAATACTTTGACCTAGTTTATTTTTTGTGACACGTGGGTCAGCTCAGGAAGGGAAAGTTGTGCATCACTTTATTTCAGTTTTTTCTAAATGTGCCACCTACTGTCGGAGTGTGAATTTGCATTTTCATTTAATTTTAACCACATGCCATAATTGGATGTAATTTTCTTACTGAACATTTGTGTTAGTGTAAACGGGTACCATTACAGCAGACTTTCAGAATCATGAAAATCTGCCTGGTTGAAGCTATCACAAAAATTTAAAGTTGTTCAAATATTGTTCTGTAGAACGGGAAAATGTATAAATATTGTTATCTGAATCATTCATGTCTCTTCTGTAATCCATTTGATAGGTGTGACGCCTGCTCGCCCCACTCTTTCTTTAGTCCCTCAGGTTGGTTTGGTCAACCCAGTACTAGCATCCCCACCAGTCACAACATCTGCATTTGTGGGAACACCAACATCTACAGCACAAACACACAAAGAAGTGAAGAGAGAGGAAGACAACAGACGAACTGAAGATCAAAGTGCGCCAGTCGGAAATGGACCGGACCGTGAACTGGAGCAGCTAAGTGTCAGTGCAAGTGGAGGAAAACAAACAGTCACGCAGTCAAAGGTTAGACCAAATTAAATAGGCTGTATGTTAAAGATTAGAGACACAATTGTAAATTGGCCAAAGCTCTAATTAATTTAATTTAAGTGCAATTATAAAACAATTACCTAAAATTTTCATACATCTGATTTTCTACAACTGTCAGGAAATATTGAATGAAAAAATCAAGTATCTGCAAATAAATCAGAAATGTTATCCGGTTATACTATGGAAGTCAATAGGGACCGTCAACATTTTCGTTACCAACATTCTTCAAAATATATCTTTTTGAGAAGAAAGAAACTTGTACAGGTTTGGAACAACTTGAGGATGTATAAATTACAGCAGGATTTTCTTTTTTGAGTGAACTATCCCTGTAATATATCATGTCAGTTTACCCCTTTTTTGTACCTCTCTTTGCCCCATATGCAGTCAACAGTTATGGTGCTACGCAACATGGTGGGCCCAGAGGACATTGACGATGACCTGGAAGGTGAAGTGATGGAAGAATGTGGGAAGTATGGCGCTGTTAATCGGGTTATCATATACCAGGAACGACAGGGTGATGAGGACGATGCTGAGATAATAGTGAAGATCTTTGTAGAGTTCTCTGATGCCGGTGAAATGAACAAGGCCATCCAGGCTCTCAACAATCGCTGGTTTGCAGGTCGCAAGGTTGTTGCTGAGTTGTACGATAAAGAGCGTTTTAATAACAATGACCTCTCTGCATAAGACTGTCCCAGAATGGCCACTGGCCCCATCTCTTGGCACTGAAACTCACTCAGCTTTCATTACTGCTGCTTGAGATCCAGGCCTCTTTGAAACTTGTAATTATTTTTTTATTGGTGTTGATAGTAATAATATTATTGGAAAAATCCCAATGGTGGGATTTAGCTTAGGACAAAAAACATGCCCCTTATACATTTTCTTTGTCACCTACTGTGAAAGACTTGCATTTTTTTACAGTCATTATTATTTGCTGGGTTTCTTTTTCAAATTTTGAAGAAAAGATGCAATTTTCCCCATTCCCACCACAATTTTTTTTGTTTTGTTTTTTACAAATGGTAATTTTTCGTCCACTGACATTGTGTTCAGACCCTAGACATTGTGTTGGTGACATTGGTTCTGCCTTTACCAAAACAATAAATTTCTCTAATATGCAGTGTTGTCCCAGTCTTTAATATGTATGGTTGGATGAGGTCTTAAGGCCTCCCTGATGTAACACACACACCCCTTATATTATACACACAGTAGAACATAAAACGTAAGATAATTGCTAGCGTTTTCGATTTCGTACCAGATAATGTTTTGAGTTTAGAATTTACAAAAAAAAAAATAGCATTTGCCTATTTGTGTGAAAGAGGAGTGAAGTCCGCACACTGAAAATAGCTGCTCCAAATGAATTTATTAATAGCAATGTTTCGACCCACAGGTCTTCAGGCACAATACCAATGTAGAGTAAAGTCAACTTTAAATAGAAACAGATAATCACTTTAATTAGGCCCACACACAAAAACATGTGACAAGTAATACAGGTCATGTGACACAAAAAAATTATTAGCTTTACTAATAATCAACAACAGACGAAGAAATTGTTCAATCACTATAAAAAAGGCTTAATATCAAAATCCTCATTCAACCCTGATGGTGACAAAGTATTTAAGCTATAAATCCAAAAACATTCCCTCTAATAATTTCTTCTCATCTCCTCTTGAGGGTTTTATTACCTTCTCTATACCGATATACAGGTGCATCTCAATAAATTAGAATGTCGTGGAAAAGTTATTTATTTCAGTAATTCAACTCAAATTGTGAAACTCGTGTATTAAATAAATTCAATGCACACAGACTGAAGTAGTTTAAGTCTTTGGTTCTTTTAATTGTGATGATTTTGGCTCACATTTAACAAAAACCCACCAATTCACTATCTCAACAAATTAGAATATGGTGACATGCCAATCAGCTAATCAACTCAAAACACCTGCAAAGGTTTCCTGAGCCTTCAAAATGGTCTCTCAGTTTGGTTCACTAGGCTACACAATCATGGGGAAGACTGCTGATCTGACAGTTGTCCAGAAGACAATCATTGACACCCTTCACAAGGAGGGTAAGCCACAAACATTCATTGCCAAAGAAGCTGGCTGTTCACAGAGTGCTGTATCCAAGCATGTTAACAGAAAGTTGAGTGGAAGGAAAAAGTGTGGAAGAAAAAGAAGCACAACCAACCGAGAGAACCGCAGCCTTATGAGGATTGTCAAGCAAAATCGATTCAAGAATTTGGGTGAACTTCACAAGGAATGGACTGAGGCTGGGGTCAAGGCATCAAGAGCCACCACACACAGACGTGTCAAGGAATTTGGCTACAGTTGTCGTCAGAGGCGTCTTACCTGGGCTAAGGAGAAGAAGAACTGGACTGTTGCCCAGTGGTCCAAAGTCCTCTTTTCAGATGAGAGCAAGTTTTGTATTTCATTTGGAAACCAAGGTCCTAGAGTCTGGAGGAAGGGTGGAGAAGCTCATAGCCCAAGTTGCTTGAAGTCCAGTGTTAAGTTTCCACAGTCTGTGATGGTGGGAATGTCATCTCTGGTGTTGCTCCATTGTGTTTTTTGAAAACCAACGTCACTGCACCCGTTTACCAAGAAATTTGGAGCACTTCATGCTTCCTTCTGCTGACCAGCTTTTTAAAGATGCTGATTTCATTTTCCAGCAGGATTTGGCACCTGCCCACACTGCCAAAAGCACCAAAAGTTGGTTAAATGACCATGGTGTTGGTGTGCTTGACTGGCCAGCAAACTCACCAGACCTGAACCCCATCTAGAGAATCTATGGGGTATTGTCAAGAGGAAAATGAGAAACAAGAGACCAAAAAATGCAGATGAGCTGAAGGCCACTGTCAAAGAAACCTGGGCTTCCATACCACCTCAGCAGTGCCACAAACTGATCACCTCCATGCCACGCCGAATTGAGGCAGTAATTAAAGCAAAAGGAGCCCCTACCAAGTATTGAGTACATATACAGTAAATGAACATACTTTCCAGAAGCCAACAATTCACTAACAATGTTTTTTTTTATTGGTCTTATGAAGTATTCTAATTTGTTGAGATAGTGAATTGGTGGGTTTTTGTTAAATGTGAGCCAAAATCATCACAATTAAAATAACCAAAGACTTAAATTACTTCAGTCTGTGTGCATTGAATTTATTTAATACACGAGTTTCACAATTTGAGTTGAATTACTGAAATAAATGAACTTTTCCACGACATTCTAATTTATTGAGATGCACCTGTATTGTAAAACACTGACATTATGGCCTACTTGTCTAAAATGAGACGCTATAGGACTACACATATCTCTGGTTCTAATATTACTGCGATGTTCGCTAATGCGAGTACGTAATTGTCTGGACGTTTTACCAACGTATGCAAGACCACAAGGGCAACGAAGGAGATAAATCACATGAGTAGAAGCACAGGTAATAGTACCACGTATCGAAATATTGTGGCCAGTGCGTGGATGACTAAAAGAATTGCACTTATGTGTAAAGGCACACGGACTGGACGCAATTGCCACACCTGTAATTGCCTGGAGGAAGAGTTGGAATGCCTGTTTTTTTACGTGAAGGAAATTCAGATTTTACAAGCAAGTCACGAAGATTGTTTTGACATTTAAAAACCAATCTTGGACTATTTTTTTAAAAACGCCTGATCAATTAGAATCACTTGAAATAATATGCCAATGTTTATTATTTAAGACTTATTTAAGACTTATTAAAAAGTTGCGTATTTATTATTATGCTTTGTTCTTTCAAAGTGTAGTATTACATAGAGTGTGTTAAAAGTGAATTGCTGGTCCAAATAGTTAGGCTTAAGGACATCTTTAAGTAAGAAATTGATGTAAATTAAACTTTAGGTGAGAATATATCATCTGACAGTTATCTATCCATCCATCCATCCATCCATGTATCTATCCATCCATCTATCTATCTATCTATCCATCCTAACAACCATCCTGAATAGCCTAGTAACAATGGCCGAGGCACAACTCTAGCAAAACCCAACCAACCTGAGAGACAATTATTTACCTTCACACACTGAGGTTTGTCCTTTAAAAATAAGACAAATACCAATTAATAATAAATGGGCTTACATTCAACTGCTCCGGCTTTTTAATTAACAAGTGAGGTTGAATTGTATTAAAAGCAGAGCTAAAATTGATACAAAGTATAAACCAGCATAAGCTCTATGATTCCCCAAACCCAAGCCTTTCAAAATCAAGTGCATGATGCTGTTAACGGCATCCTCAGTTCCTCTCCCTTGTTTATAGACAAACTGTAAAAGATCGAAATTGTTAGAAACATGGGCTTTTAACAAAGACACAATGACACACTAGCAACCACAGCAATCCATTAATCCTAAAACCTTCGACTTTGAGCTTTAGAAATGTATTTCAATCTTAAAACGGATTATCTATATCTATCTGTCTGTCTGTCTGTCTGTCTTTTAAAGCTATAGGTTTTAAAACTACTTAAACTAAACTTTTACTTCAAAATTAAATCTACTTCAAACTTTCTGGTCAGGCTTCTTCAAGACAACATGAAGTTTGTTTAAATGTCTGATGGCTAATTCAAATAGAACAATCAAGAATACCAAATCAGAATCTTTTGGAATCACAAAATGCTTCTGAATAAATTATTTTTAATATATCATCAGCACTCCAATTTCTGTTAAAAAGTAGCTACAAATACTAAAGGAAATACTAAAGCCAAATGTGGGGCTTTTGAATATTGTATTGGACAATAGAGGGGCCAAAAGTTCCAGTCAAAAAGTTTGAGAACCCCTCACACAGAGAGAGATAGAGATCACATTAGTTTTGTAGATGTTGTCTCTTGAGGCATTTTAACATGCTACTTTAGAACATCAAAGGTAAGTGATTCGGCTGTACCCGACAGGGGAACAAATGTAACAAATATAGGCTACTTGCCTTTTAGTAGACAAATTAAATATCACATGAAAACAAATGGTGTTTGTAATAAGTCGGTTTTGTGTGCCAATAAAAAAAATGTATGTTCCGACTGTACACGGTCCTTTCCGCGGTGCGGCGCAAGTGCACTAGCTAGCCTAGACTCCAGCACTCTTCTCCTCCTCCAGACTCCTAGAGGTCGCCATCCGGAGGAGTGAGAGCGATGCAGTGCGCCGCGGAGAGGCGTGCGAGAGACGCACAGAGACTCACAACAGTGAGGCGGAGCTGGGAATGGATCAGCTCCTGAAGCCTAACTTAACCCACACACTCGCCTACAAGAGCAGGAAATCCCGCGGAAGATAAAGCCCAAGAGGAGCGTCGCGGGCGTCCTGAGGCCAACCACCTAACGTATACGAGGAGGACAGAGACTAATCAGTCCGGACTCGATATCAGGACGGGCAGCAGAGGAGCACAAAGCCGGTGGAGTGTTTCTGGAGCGGCGGAGATCAGCCCAGCCCACCCACATACACACACACACACACAGAACCGGCCTGCTGTTCCTAGCCTGTTGCTGCTGTGTGTATGGAATATAAGTTATCTCATATCGCGTATGTCAGCGACACACACGTCTGTTCGTAGTTCCGAGTTGTTTTGTCTTTGTTTAACGTTAGAGGCTGGCTGGTGTGTTTTGAAGCGGTTGGTGGACTTTAGCGCTCTGCTGCTGGCTAATCAGCTAGCTGTAGCATAGCGTCGTGTGTACAGCAGCCTCAAGATCACGATGTAACGTTAGTTTGATTAGTAGACATCATTTTATTACCACAAGACAAAACATGTTTGATAAAAAGGGCGCGTGACATGAACCAACGAGTTTGGCGTAACAGTTATTTGAACTCTATTTTTCTGCATGTTAAAGCAGAGTGACTTGTTCCGTGCGTCACAATCTCGTTTAATTCAACGCTGTTTGTGGTGCAAAACTGCGTGCAGTACATAGCGTGTGTTTTGACTTTATTTAGCTTATGTTGAACCAAACTGTGAATGTGCTTAGTAACTCGGCTTGTGTATGATCCTCTGGATGTCCCCTGTCATCACTGGAGTTAGTGGACATTTGCAGGAGAACCGTTCTCGCAAGGGCTTTTATTTGACTGTTTTGGGTGGATAAAGTTCAGGGAGTTACGAAGCGGCAGTACCAGCCTGTTTCCCATCGTTTGGCTGCTTGAGTGAGTCCCCGATGCGGAGGGGCTGAGTGCTCCGGGACATGCTGAAGTGTATCCCGCTGTGGCGGTGTAACCGTCACGTCGAGTCCGTGGATAAGCGGCACTGCTCGCTCACTGCGGTGCCCGATGAGATCTACCGCTACAACCGCAGTCTGGAGGAGCTGCTCCTGGACGCCAACCAGCTGAGAGAGCTGCATAAGGTAAGACACTGCTGTGTCCCATCACTTACTCTCATGTGCATGTCTCTCTGCTTGCCAGCCTCAATTGTATATTATTCATAGACCTGTTGTGAGTGACATTTTGACAGCATGAATGTGGTTAAACTATTGCTCTCGTTTCAAGTTTCCCACGGTCATAGAAAGCTTGAAATATCAGGGAAATATAAGTCACCTTGTATGCTTGGTTGTAAATTGTTTCATTGGCTGTGTTTTGTTCTCTTGGTGTATTTGTGTGGGTAAAGTCTCTGTAAAGTGATTTAGGGCAAGATACCACAGATTAATAGCTTACATTTTAAAAACCGATTGCACCATACTTCCCCTGATGATTAATATAGTGCATTAAAACATTTGTTTTGCATTACAAGTTTTCTGAAATGTTGTGTTCAGATATGCAAAGGAGGCATTATCTAATTAAATATTAGGTAATTTGCAATGCCATATTCAAAGTCCTTGTTTCACTTTGTTGAGGGGAACACTTGTCTGCAGCCAGAAAAAAACTTTTTTTTTTAGGAATAAGATGTTATAGAAATGGCATTTGAACAAAGTCCTTTGTAAAACAAATTATTTAGAAAAACCTGGAAAGTTGTGTGTGCTACTCTAAAGTGCAACTGCAAAAAGCTCATTTTGAGAAAACAGCCAATGAAGATATGTATTGTAATTGAAATCTATAGATGCAACTATATAAAGTGCGTTAAAATAAATATTTAATGTGTTTTGCATGTTCTCATTTCACTATTCTGATAGAAGACATATGGATGCAAAAAGCTCAAAATTGACCAAAGTATGAAAAAAAACAGGTTTTGCCTACAGTGTTTGTAAAAAAAAAAAAAATTCTCATCCAGTAATCTGAGCTTTTGGAAAAGTAAGCGGAAGTGTAATTCATTAGTCAAATGTTGTGTGAATTATTCTGTACTAAGGTAAAAATAAGCGTTGTCTAAAGCATGTATTCATGGATTATTTGATGCCTTGTTTTCAGATTTTGTGAGATGTTGCAAGCATATGCTCTGCCCCATGCTTAATGAAGTGAAGAAATAATCTGTTTCTTGTGCAGAAATGGCAAAAAAGGCTGCTGTCTAACATTGACAGTCTATCCTCCTTTGGGGGAACTTTAGTGTGTTACTCATCTGTCTCACTAACCATGCTAATAGCTGTTTGCTTTGTTCTTTTAATTTGAATTTACTGTTAATGTTAATGGATTTTTGTTAATGTGTGTGTGTGTGAGAGAGAGAGAGATCTTGCTGACTTGGCTGTGAATCAGGTCTAGTCGACACGTCTCTACATACAGTAAACACACAAGTTGTTGTTTTTTATTATTACCTTGAGCATTTACATCCACACATAAGAGTCACGAGAGACTGTTGGTGGGTTGCCAGAGGTAGCATTCCCTAAAGTACACTGATCGCAAAATAAGCACATGCTTGATTCAACATTTAAACTACTGAAAGCCGTTGATAACTACCGCCCAGTCATTTGAAGTGCTCTTCTGTAAGCCATACAATGCCAGGACTGTTGTATGGCCTCATTGGCAGAAGGCTCCATCTGTTTTAGCCGGTCTACAGTCAGCATTGCTAACAGGGTCAGACAGAATGGCACAGGATCCTCTGACCGTGATGTGGAATAGCTGATCCGAGCGGACAAGTCAGGCCCTAAGCTTGGGGTTCTGTGTATGTGTGTGTATACTGTGTGCAGTCAGTTGGCATATGGTTTCCCCCGCAGCCCTGTGGCAGAGAGAGAGTGAAAGAGAAATGAAAACTCAGGCAGCTCTTGTCTGAAAAAAGGTCTGGAGATCAGAAGTGGTCGACTGATACATCTCGTACAGATTTAGGGAGAATGTTGGTGATGTCCGATATACACCTAATGCTGTTGTTTTAATATAATTTAATAGTAGGTTGGCTGCAAACACAATTGATAAATTTAAATGAACACTTTTGATCACTTGATTGGCACTAGTTAAAAGTAGATATTATTAATATAATTTTTTTGATACTTCTATTCAGCTAGGATGCATTAAGCGTAATAGTGACAATAACATTTACATTGTTGTCAGATTCTTTTTAAAATAAATGTTTTCTATTCACCAAAGAATCATGAAAAAGTGTGTCACTGTTTCATGAAAAAAATATTAGGCAGCTGTTTTCAACAATGATGGTAATAAATGTTTCTTGAGCAGCAAATCATCATAATAGAATAATTTCTAAAGTATCATGTGACACTGAAGACTGGAGTAATGGCTGCTGAAATTCAGCTTTTAAATAAAAAATGAGTACAAATATATAAATGTTATTTTACATTGTAATATTTAACAATATTAGTGATTGTATTGTATATTTGATCAAATAAATACAGCCTTGGTGAGCATAAAAGACATTCAAAATATACATATATTTCAGTTCGCAAACTTTTGAGTGTGAGTGTGTATTACATGTATTTTATGTAAGTATTTTTGCCATTTAATGTCCAAGTAAAGTTTTTTTGTAGTTAATTTTTGCCTGTATATATATATTTTTTTCCATTAACTTGTTCCAGGTTTTGTAGTAATGCCCTTTTCGTCCAAGGAAGGTGCTCTGCTACACATTTACTGTAATGCTTAGATGGAAGGTCTCAGCAGGCCTGAGCCTGTGCTTTTGAGAAGGCCATATGGTGACTCCGTGTGTCGCTGCGCCGCCATGTGCTTCGAGATGGGCTTTAAGCTGCTTACAGCTCCTTCTCCCCCAGACTCACTCTGGACACTCTCAGTATAACATCACATCCCTTTCCCATTTTTCTTAAAGATTGCTTTTCAGAATGGATAATGTCCACATCTTTAGCTCCATGTACATGGTCATAGTGCAGGATTTGGGATTAGCACTGTACCATGACTCGTGTTTATGCTTCTCAGGCCGTGACCCTTTGCTAAAGGGGTGTTATTTCAGTGTGTTGGGCTGAGGCTGTCTGTAGAAGATAGTTTATAAAACTTCAGCTTCATATGTGTGGCACAGTTCTTTAAGCTGAACAGATGGAGGTTTAGGGTCTTCACCTGAACAGCTTATGTTCACTTTAAGACTTGGATATGTATAGTTCAGAAAAGCACCTTTTTTAGCAAGTCCGAAAATAGAAACGTTTGAGAGTTTAACGCAGGGCACAAAGCAGGAATAGTGTGGGAAATGACCTCTCAGACAAGCAGATGAGCAGCAAATGACTTCGGATCAAGTGTTCTGCCAGTTCATATTTTAATATGAGCACCTGGGTGGCTCACAAAGTGCCTTCAGCTTTTTCCAGGAGTTGGTTTACATGGGAAAACGTGTTGCTAAACAGTCTGGGAACTGAAGCTCCTGTACTGCCACTGATAAAACTGTATGCCAAAGTGTCAGCATTCGAGGAAGTCCCCATCACACCCTCCGAAAACATCAACGTGAAGCTTCCACCGTGTTTAGTCACTATGCAATCCCTAATCCTCACTGTTTCCATGCTATTGTGTGACAGTCAAGCACCTGCTCATCACAGTAAATTCCTCACTTTGGAGATGTTGAGCGCTAACTGGATTAACCCAGAATGCCCTCGTCCACATTCACAGTGCACAGGAATGGCATTAGCTGTAGTTTAATCATTAAGAAGTGTCTCACACACACATACAGTATGTCTGTGGTTTAGGAGGTTCCTGGGGAAGCTTTCAGAAATGTGAAGTCTGTACGTTTTCCCTGAAGGGTTTGGGAGGGAGAAACGCTCCTTGGCTTTGACAGTTGTGGAAGATCTTGTGACTGGTTGCATAGTAGGCTCTTTCAGCTAATCTGACGTCTCCCACCCAGCTGCACATATTAAATGTCCGAGGTTATGATCGCAGCTCTGTCTGCATTGTCCTCCTTTATCAGCTGTGACTCGTATGACGACTGTGAAGAAAGAGAAGGATATGTTTATTATGCAGCAGTAGTTTCGAAATGGGTAAAATACTAGCTGTATGTTGTTATTTGATTTTAGGCCAAGGTTTCAAGCCTTCCTCTGTTTTATCGGCACCCAATACAGCTCTTTCATTACAGATGTTATCAGACCATTTGGTGCAACATAAAGTAAATCAGCTGACACCACTAACAGGAAACAAAGTATTGAACTCTAACCGTAGAAGTAAGCGAAACGAGGAAATCGAATAACATATTTCAGTGTTTCCCACAAGATTTTGTGAGACTTAATTTGCATATTTATGACATCATTGTGTCAAGTTTGCGTTCAGACGAGCTTTGGCACTTCAGATCTGTTCTACTCTGAACTGTCACATACTGTAATACAACTGAATGCCCAATAAAGCTGTTCACATTATATTTTCTGTAGTCATTAAATAGTAAAAACGACCCATCAATACTACATGTTAACCAGGAAACACTCTCACTATACTCCTTAAATCCTGATTTATAATCTCAACATCATCTTAAAAAATCAATATACATCTAACTAACACTAAAAAGCGACTATATGAGCTGGAGGTTTTGGCTACTGTTTTGTGTCATTCAGTGCACTGTAGTTCCTGCGTCCTGGGTGGCCACAAATCTGAGCATAATATCACTTCCAGACGAACTATGTTCTTCTTCTCATATTTAAAAAGTCCAAACAATGTAATTTTCAGTAACCAATTCTTACTATGTATGTTTATAAGCATTTAAAAATGAAAAGAAGTATACTTTAACACAATAAAATAAGTACAATATTACAAATAAATACCAAACATGAAAATTTAGTGTTATGTTAGAAGCTTTTTATACTCATACCTTTTCTTGTATAATAAGAAATTGCTTTATTTTCATTTAAATGTTTAGTTTTGAAATGTTGTATGCATTTTCAGTTTTTGTCTTTAAATGATTTATTACATTCATAATAAATGTTTTACTTTTAATTTTAGTTAATTTTTAACATATACATTTGTTTTAGAGATGCACAACGCTTTGGATAAAAGCGTGCATTTTTTGAACTAAAAGTAAAGTAAAAAATAACTGTTCTGTTCTGTCTAATCGCTCATACTTTTTATTGATCTGTTGTAAATGCACATATGCTCCCCTTAAATTATAAAAAGTTTCTTTATATATTTGACTGCTGGATAAATATGAAATAATGACTCACTCCCTTTAAGCATGGTGCAGCTCTCCCTTCCAAGAAGCAGTCTGCACAAAAATACTAATTTATAATTGCAGTTGTCTGAATTGAAATCAAATAATACACAATATAAGAATAATAATTATTAATATACCGACAATTCCAGTGCGCTTGAAATTCATATTTGCTGCGCAATAATATCTGTTTTAAACTGCACCTCGAGTCAGATGTTGTCAGTGAGAAAGCAGAGAAAGCGCGTGATCGCGCCGTTGCGGCGATCACAGCGGGGATGATTTTTTGTGCCGATTTGTCACTAGAACAACAAATGCTTTTTTTGGCAGTTCCTACATGCTTTCCCCTCTTAATCCCCCGGGGGTCTAGAAATCACGGAGCAGATTATTACTGCACGCATCCAACTCATACGGAGTTTCTCTCTGTCTGAACAGAGACAACCTGAATTTGTCAGCGCACCACACACATACTTAGGAATTGAACACACCCCCTGGAACACGGCAATCAGGGGGGGGGTCCGCCCTTCAAAAAAGATTGGTTTAGACCACGATCGTCTTTTCTTCCATTACTACCAAATCAAGCTAAAAATCAGTTTTATAACACTATGTGATAAATGTAACAATTAACGAGTATGTACTTTTTTTTCCCTGCAATTACGCACCAGTGTCGCCCTGGGATTTTTGTTTAACCCGTGAAAATTAGTGTGAAAGACCGCTGATGACAACGGGTGGTGGACTCTAGGGTCCAGGAACACTCTCACATACTCCTTAAATCCTGATTTATTTGGGGATACTTATCTCTCATCTCAATCTACTAGTTAAATCAATATACATCTAAAATAACACTAAAAAGCTATGCGGTGGTTGTGAATGTTTTGTGTCATTCAGTGCACTGCCTGCGTCTGGGTGACAAGAGCATCGCGCTATGAAAAAAACCCCTCACTAACAGTCCAAACATTTTATTTAAATGCACCTTATTGGTATTTTAAAAACTTCATATCATAAGAAAAATAAACATCTATTCATATGCTGAAACTTTCTACTTTGGGTGGTTTTGGACTGCTGTTTTGTGTCATTCATTGCAAATGATTTATTGACGAGTCTGGCGTTGATATTTTCTCTGACTGCTCAAACCAGCATATTTAAAAGCCGAAACAACACTCGCCAGGTTGCAACCTCGCACTCGTGGCCCGGGGCAGTGCTGGACTTTGGGTCACATCTTCCAAATGAATGAAAGATAAGGTTTTTTTTCGAGTCTGCTGCGTTAGGTTACTGTCAGGCTGTTTCTCTGCCGCTCACCCGTTAAAAAAAGCCGCCAAAAGGGTCTGAAGAAATATAGCGCCGGGATCAGAGACCACGCACTCGTGCCCCGGGGCAGTGATGGCTGGAGACATCTTCCAAATGACATTGAAAGAGCCACAAATTTTTTTTTCGTATGGGAAACACTGATATTTTCTGTGGGAGGAAAAAAAGCCGCCAAAAGGGTTCTAAATATAGTGCTAAAGTCGCGCTCGTCAGCACACAGAACTACGAAATGTGAAACGCTGTGGGATTGGGCAAGGGAAGATTTTCCAACAGTTAATCGATCGCGGATGGTTTCATTTTCTCGGGCGGATAAAAAAAAGTGTAAGAGGATAATAATAGTAATAAAAACAAAAATGTGTCACCAAATATACTTGGGCGGCCGTAAATATACCTTTGCGGCCCACCCAGGTTAATCTTTATGTGTGGGAAACACTGTATTTTACCTATTGCCTATAATAGCGGTGCTTAATTGCTTTGAACCAGAAAGTGTTTTTTCCAGTCCAAGAATGTGCCTGAGTTTCAAGGAGTTGTTTTAATAGAGGTTGTTAATACAACAGCCCTTAGAAAGCTTGAACGGGTGTGTGTGTTGTGGAAGATTTGTGCTGTGTTCAACACAGTGTTGTCTGCAGAACAGGTTTAATCTATGTAGGGCTCCTCCCTGCCCTGCTCTACACATCTAATGTTCATTCATAGGTGCTTGTCCAGCAGGTGTTCCTCTCACCTGCTGTGAACTATATGTTTGTGCATTGAAAGGGTGTGAAATGACACTTCACATATTATATCATGATGCATCTATCATGATTCATGAAATTCAGAAGAAAAAAAACAAAAAGAAAACATGATTTTAATATCTCTGAAAAAAAAACAATGATTGGGTTTTTTAATGTTATATAAAAAAATTACAACCATATCATCTGCAAACCTGATACGCCACAAATTCAGGACCATGTTGCGCGGCGCGACAAATTTCTTATTGACACAAAATTCAAAATTTAGGTGCCTTTGGATGATTAGTCAAAATTGAAAGTAAAAGCGCGTGCTTTCTCCTTCAAAAAAAAATGCGCTTTCGTGGCTTCTGCCGTTGCTAAGCAACCGTATATTTGGTAAAAGGATAAATGGATTCACTTTATTTGAATGTGTCCTTGCTGTCGCGTCTGGTGTATACACAAAGAAAACAATTGTTACACACATTTGCTATAGTAATAACAGTGAATTATGAATAAAGCTCCGGTGAGGGTGCCTTTGGAATATGAAAGTAAAAAAAAAAATATATATATTTGGTATCTAGTCTCAAAAGAAAGAAATAACAGTGAATTATGAATAAAGCTCCGGTGAGAATATGCTAGTCTCAAAAGAACCAAGTTTTCTTTACAGCAAAGGAAAACCATTCTCCTCTTGGCTTATATCGAAATCCTCAAACATTTTTCTCCACAAATTCTTGTTTTGCACTTTGAATTCTTGAGGGGGGTTTTGTTTTGCTTTCTCCTCTGGGCTTCCGTGTTTGTCACTTCTCACCGGAGCTTACGCTACACCGAAGTCCTGCCTCATCCGCTGGAACGCCACTCTCTCGTGAATGCATGTACGACAGTTAGCGGAAGCTAGAGATGACGGATATAAAGTTTATAAAGTTTCAAATATGGATATTTTTCTTCCACAAACGCATCACTTCACTTGAGAAGGCCGTTATTAAATTTTTTGGGGTGAACTATCCATTTAATTAATATTACTCAGTACAGCAGAAATGACAATAAGGACACATTTTAAATAAGGTTTGAACATGCATACGTTTGTTTACATACATACACATTTTCATTCCGTTCATCTAGCTGCTGTTCACTTAAGTTTACTAAAAAGCTGAACTTTTTAGACTCATGCCCGTTGTCATTTACTTGTTTCTGGCAATTTAAAGGTAAATCTCTCTTTGTGACGTCCAGAAGTGTTAGAATGACTTTTGCTTGTTGGTTGTGCATGAAAATGTCACACCTCTAAATTAGCATAGCAGGAGTCACAAGGTCTGTTTTAGCTTTCACTGCAAATCTGTCTTCTTGATGGGATGTTTCAAGGCTGTACAGTGTGAGTGTTTCACTCATTTGCAAGTGAAAATTACTCTGCAAATGCGAAATTTTGTCATCACACCTGGGGCCTGTACCATGATTGTAGATGAACAAATTCAGAGTTGTAGGATAAGTTTTGAGTTGACACAACCAAACCATTCCAATCTGGCTTTGTTGGGTACCATGAAGCTAAGCTGATCATCAACTTTTTCTGTCAACTCAGGCTTGATCCTGAGTTAATGGAGCGTGTGCACATGAATGTGACATCAGTGGCGAACAGCCAATCACAACACAGAGCAAGTGCTATTATTTTATTCCACACCCACCCGCTCCCGCGATATATTCACTGTTTGTTTACATTTCTGATGAAAGACAGAGAGATAGGCCAACAAATAAAAGTTTAGTCTGCACAACATTATAAATATTATTTATTTATTTTATTCGTCTTGTCAAGAGTCTTGAATTTATTGACCGAAAAATTAAAATGTTCTGCCAACACGGAATAAAGTGTCACAAGAGAGAAAAAAAAGTTATACAAAAATTGTAATCCTTATTTTTATTCGTCTTGTCGATACAATTTGTTTAAGCAACATTCAGCCTACAATACAATAGCAAAAATTATACAGAGGGGAAAAAATAGGTTTGCCTAATAGCTGTCTTGTTAAAATACTAAATTAATTTAACATCTTGCTTTTAACACAGTAAGTGCAAGAGAAAAATAAATAAATTCGCACAGCTGTCATTTTAAAATGATAGGATGCTAATACAAAAAAAACGAAAAAAGAAAGACGAATTGAACTCCTTCAAGGAAAGGACCACACTTTGTCCATCTTTATTCTGCTCTGTCACTCATCACAACCTGTCTGTTCTGTCTGAAAGTATATTATATCTGCTATCCTGCTCTGAGCAACGTTGTACTGCTGTGCTCAGACCCCGCAAATAAAACAAAGCACTGGTTTGTGCGTGCAGCGCGCACATAACGGTCGGAGTGCAGGCGCCGGTGTGCCGATAAGAATAAAGCTAAAGCGCAGATTCATTCTGAAAGGACGTCGGGAACGGGATATTGTTAGACCGCCCGCTCCAGTTCAAATTGCACCAGAGTTACCGACCGTTACCGCGTTGTATTTGGAAAATGAATCCCGCAGCGCAAGAAATCTGGTCGGCAATACAGATCTAGATTGCTGTGATGCAAGACTCTCGTTCGTTCGGTGCGCTGCATTGAGCAGCTGCGTTCAGTTTTAATTGTAGAGTCCTCTAACTGAAGGAAAATATTTTTATTTCTATAAAAACAATCTAAACGACGGTGCCACGGTGGGCAAGTGACATAACGGTGTTGCGGCTTAACACCGGTATAACCGTCAACACCGTCTATCGCGGCAAGCCTATTACTCAGTAACATATTTATTTGTTTTTTTAAAGGCATGTGCCTTTAAACATGTTTGTTTTGTAATTGATTGTTTTATTTGAAAAGCAGGACAAAACAGTAAAAAGCACTTTTTGAATATTGTTCTAATATTTACTTATTAATATTATTCTAAGTAAATTTATTTATTAGTTTATACCTAAGTTTTAGTACATGAATTTTAATATTACCCTATATGGTAATTAATTTAACCTGATTAACCATTTCAGAGTTTTTACTGCAAATCTTTTTATTTATTTATTTTTTTTTTACAGTGTAGACGTGAGGCGTTGGCATACATTTTGATATAGATTCCTTTAGTTTTGTTTTAATATAAACTATTATTTTAGATAATATAAAATATACTGTTTAACAAAATGTAGATTTAGCTTTTTTGTCTGGAAATATAAAATTAAGCATTTATTTACTTGTAATAAAAATGTAAGTTTTTATCTTGGAAATCATCATCCTGACAGCCACCGGCGGTAGTGCACATGACGTCACACACTCTATAACAAGCATAATACAAAGTTTTGTATACAAGTGTAATAAAAGTAACAGTTGCAAATTGTTTTATTTAGACTGTAAATCTATGCCAATTGAGAAATTACCTCAAATGCCATACACGCCGTTTCTTTTAGTTTGGCAGGTTTGAGCGCAGGAAAATAGTTTATTCTGCATTCAGCAAATTTATTTCATGATGAGCGATGGACCTTGTTGGGAAACTAAATCGTCGATCTGGAATTATTTCCATTCATGTCACTCATCCGCATTTGTACAAGTGTCTTCAAGTTCATGTGATCGCAAACGCCGGCTGGTCAGGTGTGTATTGATGAGGCTTTCTCCAAACTGGCCAAATACGAACAAGACCGCGGTAAATAGATGTTAACAAGAAATGTGGCAACATATGGCGAGATTCCTATTCCTCAGAGAGTGCGTGAAGATGAGGAGTTAACGTGCCCGCTTGCTTGGTAGAGGAACAGTGAACCGTGTCTAAACCGGACGCCGCGTCGCAACACAACCGGTTGAGTCTGTCTACAGGACATTTGAACTTTGTGTCAGTAGGTCATAAATAAGACGAGGCAGTTTACTGTGAGTATCGCACCGCATCTAGTGTAGACATCCTCTCATCCTCTTGCATCAGTGATTATATTTGTTTTGCATTTTATTCTATTGCACATTTTACTCTTTATTCTCTTTTTTACCTATATATATTTATATATATATATGGTTCTCAATTTTTATTTTTATTCTTTTGCCGCACCGCGCGCTGATTTGATTTACATTTCACTTTGCGTATAATTTATTATGAGGTAGACAGGGTCAGTGATTATAATGGGTTCAGGGTGTATTTAACTTTCTTATTTAAGGCTACTTTCCTATTTAACTGTATTTCTTTGATATTTATTTTAGTGTTTTGCAGGCTGAGTGTTCACTGACGGAAGTGCTAAAATAAACACGAACGTTTGTTAATAGATGATTGTTTGAGCATAATTTTATTTATTTTTGCGTTTCAGAATTATATATATATATATATAAAGATAGACAACACCGCGCTACTGGCGGTAGTTGGTCCATTACCACCGCGGTGGTAAAAATCTGCCACCATCACAGCCCTAGGTGTTTATTGATAATTTATCAGCTAATATAAAAATTATGTAGGTGTTGTTGTATATCTTGACTTTTCAGAATGATATTGGGAACTCTGAAATGTTATTAAAGTTAATTAACTAGTGTTAATTGTCAAGACACTGTCCATCCTTTAATCT
This sequence comes from Ptychobarbus kaznakovi, assembly GCA_027422405.1. Classification (NCBI taxonomy): domain Eukaryota; kingdom Metazoa; phylum Chordata; class Actinopteri; order Cypriniformes; family Cyprinidae; genus Ptychobarbus; species Ptychobarbus kaznakovi. Next base: position 17,661,187 of record CM049798.1, read on the forward strand.
GATTTAAAAACCACAAAATAGCACTGAACAAAGACATCATTTGAGGGGATCCATAACTTTGTTATAAGTGAATCTGAGAGTGAGTTGCTAGGTTTACTACTGTACCTCAGTTAGAGCTTGTTTAGTCTGGTCATTGTCTTGACTTTCTGCTTCTGTCTTGTGAGCCAACACATGAGATGTTATTAAGGGCTTCCCCCTACGGCCCACAGAACTGGGCCAGCAGTCCACATAAATCACAGCTGCCATTGTGTGTGCTGCAGCAAACCTACCCTCATCCCCCTTCTCTCTCCTCCCTCTCGCCTCTTTTCTTGTGCTGCTCAGACTGCAGAGAACGTGGAGATCACACTTTGCTTAGCCTCTTTTACACAGTCTGTTCTCTTGCTCACTTCAGAATTCTGCTTAACTTTTTTTATTGATTTATTACTGCACCACAGCATAAAGATTAGGATAAATAGTTTTAGTTTTGAGCATTAAAGGTTGCTGAATGGTTTTCATTCTGTAGTCATTTTTAAAGAACATGATTATTTTTTTGATAAAATGGTTCCTCTGTGCGCGTATATATTTTTAACACACACTACCTTTCTAAAATGTTTTTTCTCTTATGCGTATCAAGGGCAGGCTGTGTTTATTTGATCAAAAATACAGAAAAACAATAGTGTGAAAATAATCTTTTTGAATATCATTTTTTTAATTCTAAATCACTTTATATAGGGGACATAACAATCTCATGTTAAAGGGTTAGTTCACCCAAAAATGAAAATTAGCCTGTGATGTACTCGCCCTCGAGGCATCCTAGGTGTATGTGACTTTCTTTTTTCAGACAAATCCAATCGGAGTTATATAAAAAATTGCCCTGACCCCTCCAAGCCTTACAATGGGGATAAGCGGTTGCTTTTTGTCAACAGTCCAGAAGACGTGAAAAAGTGCGCGCATCCGTAATAAAACGTGCCTCACACGGCTCCGGAGGTGAATAACAGGCCTCCTGTTGCTAATTTTCATTTTTGGGTCAACTAACTCTTTAATCTTGAGTACCTATTGTCACGGCCAGCTCGTTCCAGACCGTAATATATAGAGATTCACACATACGCGATACGAATTAATATTTTCAATTGTAAGATTATTTATGAAGAAAAAGTGATTAGTTACAGAAACAAAAAAACACCAATATATATAAAAAAACGATAATCCAATGTGATAAAGAACATTGACAAAGGAATAAACAACCAAAAGTGTTGGAGCAAAAGACCACCAGAGGAAGTGTCGTTGAGCATATCAGTAACACCTTTTATACTCTTGGCCCATAATGTCTTTAATTAGCAGTGACATCACACGTAGATGTTATACTGCCACCAACAGGCAGAGAAGAAAAGACAGGGTCGTCCCACTAGGGCTGGGCGGTATATCGAGTTTGTATGATATATCGATATATTTTTATAAGCGATACGGTATGAAGCAATTCCATTAATATCGAGTTTGATACGAGCGCATCCGAAAAAAATCTATAGGGATGAGGACACAGACTAAACTGCTGCAAGTGCATAATACACTTTGTTTTAAACATGTGACAAGCTTTATATGAAGAGCTTTAAAAGACTCGTAAGATATATTAGCCTATAGTTTATAGTCAGTTTAAAGTCGCTTGCCGTCAGATGTAATGAAATAGGAGCGCAATAATTCTGACGAAAATATACATTTTGCTGAAATATTTGTAGTTGGAAAATATAAATGTGACGTGTGGAATTTTAAACCTTCAAGTAAGTGTATTAGTATGATAGCACTAACTGTAAAGTGACTGTAATGGGGTAATCAAAATAGCCTTTTTACTCAATTAGCCTATGCTTTTTTTACCTTCATTGTTTTGTTTAGTAAATTTAACTTTTGCTTTAAAAGCATTGCTTTTGTTTTTAGATAACAATGTCAGAATGTAATGTGATTTTAACCCTTTTTTGCACATAATATATGCCTACATGGTAAAATTAACTTTATTTGTTTAATCCAAATACAAAATACCGACATATATACCGTATACCAAATCAAAAATATTGAGATATAATTTTTGCTCATATTGCCCAGCTCTACGTCACACTATAGGGTAGTATTGCATCCTTCATATCTCAAAAGAGTCTTTAGTTGTATTATATTTATAAAATAAAAATACAACTTGACGATTCTCTCCGAAAACAGCCGAGCTCCTGCAGGTGTGCTGAGGGCGGAGCTAAAGAGTCACGAGCACTTGAGTGCCGATTGCCAACAAAACACAGAAATTTGATGCAGTTTTACTTACCGTCTGCGGTTACGAATCATGGCCGGGATCTTTTATCGCTGGGCTCGCTCCATCTTTCAGTACCAAACAATGTGCAAATCCAGCATCGAAAACATTAGTCTCTGAATTTACGGGAACAAACAAACACACTTGTGAAACTCCTTTGCTGCCCCAGAAAAACAAACTGCATCCACTGTTCACACAATGCTGGGTTCTTTGGGAAGCTGAACAAGGTAATCTTTCTCTCAACCAAAAACACACTTCTTTGGAGACATTCTTCACGAGCAAGTCCTGTGCCTGTGAAATTGTATTAGAAAAAATCCTTAAAAAATCTCCTAGCTTAATGACCTGTACTGTAAGTTCTACTACTAATGTTTCTTTTATTAATATAAATATCTCAGTTAATATTTACCTATTTTTTTAAATGTTTTAAAATGCTTTAAAACATTACCAGTTTCCATGACCATTGCCAGTATGGCTAATGATCATGAAGCAATATTGGTCATTCCCTTTTGAAGATGAAATACCATATATAACACATCATAGAGTGGCAGCAGGTGCACTGATGCATGTGTAAATTAATCCTGTTGAAGAGAGGAAATTCTGGTTAAGGGCAGGAATTGGACTGTGGTGTTTTATTAACACATTGGCGCTGAAATCTTGCAGTGGCTGCCAGTTCTTCCAGAAACACTGTCTCTTCTCCTGTCATCATCTCACACTCTCACAGTCACTTGTTTCGTGAGATTATGCTCTTGATTTGGCCCGGGCTGCAGACTGAGAAGCGTCTACTTAAACTGGCCTGAAATGTGTTACCCTGCTTCCTTTTGTCTGAGCCGGGGAGCAGCTGGCTCACTCATCCTGTCCCCGCCCCTCTCGGGGAGTTTGATTCCGGAGGAGGATTAACACTGTCTTACCCCTTCCCCTTCCCCCAAGGAGTCCTAGGGTGAAAACTCATGAAATGAGACCCTCTCGAAGACTCACTCGACATCTGCATTTCTGTGGGTTTTAGTGATGTTTTTCTTCAGAGAAACGCGGGACTTATTAAGTGTAGAAAGTTTAAATTAAGAGCATGTAGACTTGGAACACAAAACAAGACTGGTAATTTTAAATTAATTATTTAAGACATTGTATCTGGCCGCGGTGTATTCTGTTCTAAACTCGATCAGCATCTACCCCTCTTCCCTTACTCTCACGTACAAACAAGGGGAAGGGAAAGACAGAGAAATCTGTTTTCATGTCCCTTTTCAATTAAGTGAAGAAAGCTCATTGTAATGTTCATGCTTGCACCAGAAACATGAGCCAGTCACCTGTCTCTCTGGGTAAACATGGGCGGCACCAGTCGTCATCCAGTGCAGGGTAGCGTCAGTGTTTAGTACAGGTCATTGACTCAAGCTCCACTTCCCTGTGTTCACCTCCGACCAGGAAACACCCCCTATAATCATTTACAGCCTCTAAACCTAATGCTTTACTGTTCTGCTTGTTTTTCAGGCTCATAAACACATACACATACAAATACAGCCACAGCGGGGTGTATCTGTTCCTGTTCATACTTTATGGCTGCTTTTCAGTTGTCAATTTTGTTTAATGTTTATATTAATTAGCCTCATTTTTTTATCTCATCCAAATTCACATTTTTTCTATCATTTTTAGGATTAAAACATACAAGATTGTTCTAAAGGCAAACCTTAAGAATGAAATTAAGAAAAGAATGGTTTTAACACTATTATTAGGGATGTGCATGATTTCTCTGAAGTGACACCAGTGTGATTGTTCTTAATTATGAATTTATGATCACTAAGAACCGCCATACAATCAGTTAACGCTAAAGCCTGCCAAGGAGAAAACCATTCTTAAGAAAATATTTTAGAAGTTCTTAAGGGTTTCCAAGAATTGCACATAGGAACATTGTTGTAAACTACTTCTCTTGTTTTCCTAAGATGATTTTCATGAATCCAGACCCTGGTCACACTTTTGTCCAATTGTTGTTTTGGTGCATAATTCATTTTTATTTGCCGTTTTTGAAGCGAGTAAGTTGTGAGTCTTGATACCTGCCATCTAGACGTTTGAACGGGTCACAGTTACTGTACATTGATTCACCCCCAAGCACATCCTCATGATTACTGTTTACTTGTCACAATATGAACGTTTCCATGGATCTGACCCTTCCAGCAGCTCCTACTCTATCTGCCTCAACACCTGTCGTGTAAATCTCTCTCTGTGTGTGGAGCACATTGTCCGTGCGTGTTGTGGGACAGAGTAAACACACAGACTCCAGTGCAGATGGCCCAGTCTGGCTGATCTCCTCCAGATACTGGGATAGGTGTTAGTTACTGTAGATGGCGTCTGTGTCGCACCCTGTCATCTGAACTCTGATCTCCTGCTTTGTCTGAGAAGGTACAGACCTTCTATTGCAGTAAGCTATTAATAAGGCAATGTTTGGGCAGGTTTGTCCTATATGCCCCGTTTTAGTTTGTAAATGGTGTGTTTTGGCTGATAAAAGTGATAAAGCATGTTTGAGTGAGCGATTTGGATGCAGCGTGCTGATACTATGTGCTAGTGGTCTTTTCTCTCTACAGTTTGCTTGTTCTTGTTGGTGACTCATGCAACACAGAGAAGCTGTATAGCAAATCCCCACGGACTCACGTTTCCATGGCCACAGGATGCAAGACGAGCCCACGTGGAGAGCACAGTGCTGTTGCTACGTGGACATGTAGCATCTCCCACTCCTACGTTTTATCTTTGTTGGAAGTGAATGCTTTTGCATTTGATTGTAAATATCAACTTGGAATGAACAACACTGACAAAGGACAGGGTGTGTGGTACCTTACTGAAAACTTTTTGTAGTAACTGGACGCATTTTGTTTTTGGCAACATTTATTAAGCTTTTATATTGGGGAAAATCAACTTTATGTTTTAAAAAATTGGAGCATTTATCATGTGAAAATGCTTTTATTGATTGCAGTGAAAAGCAAAGTTGCAAAGGTCTCTCGGTCGAGACAGGAAGGAAGTTCATCAGCTATGCACTTTCATATTTCGTTTAATCTCATTGGTGGTCAAGCACTCTGACTTCTCTTATGGCTTTGAAGGTTGATGGACCTGAACACTAGTCCAGCTCTAGAGAAAGAGCTTTTAAAATGGCACTTAAATAAATGATGACCGTCAGCTGGTAGTGTTGGACAACTGCTGTGATACTCATTGTGTTGGTCATTTCAGATGTGTTTTTCATACATTTAGTTTGATTGAAATGAAAATTATGTGCACTACGCATGATCAATATATCAGTGTTATGCTGGTTATTTTTGCTGTAATCTATTGCTTGGATGTAATCTTTAAAAACACCAATAATAATTTTATCTATAGACAGACGTGAGTGCACATAGGACCCTTCAGGAAGACCAAATTATTGATTGCTACTGCCATTCAACAGATGGTTGTGGGAGGTAAATGAATAACAAATTGTAGGGCTGGAGTAAAGGCTCTCCAAATTGGACTGAACCTGCAACCTTTTGTATTATCATCCCAGTTTGTTAATACTGAACACTTAACAGCACTTAACTTATGCATGTAGCTTTTGCCTGGAGATTGAGTTTAGCCTGAAACTGATAAATCTGTATTTAGGGCAACTTTTTGGGTCTAGCTGAGCTTTGAAAATGCATTTCTCTTATTTCTCGCCAGTTAGGAATGCCTCCACTTTCTGCTTCGCAACTGGACATATTTGTAAGAATATCACTCCTCTTTTTATATCCTGCTTCTAAGGAACTTAATACAATCCAAGTAAAGACTGAATTCAGCACTGCCGTTAATTAATTGGACATTGATGATAAATGTTTGGGTGGAGTATGTTGATTCTTTCCATATATCCAACAGATAAACACAACAGCATGGAATTAGAAGCTGAAGTTCATATTTATCAGCATACTCTGATATTAGAATGTTCACAAGCTTGGTGCTTGGAGCATCTCGATTATTTGGACTATAATTGACATTTGTTTAAAATGCACAGTTTTCCATCAATAGTAGAGAAGTGAAGCAACCTTGAAGTCACAGGAGCATGTTCATGTCACAGAGTCATGCATCTCTCGGGGGTCCAGACTGAACCTCAGAGACAGACCTCATCATAACACATGCTGTAAACTCACTCTAAAGTATTATTCACACCCCAAATAAATATTCGCTATGAACAAAGCCTTAAATCGAAACTGCATTCCTGTGGATCTTTTTATACCAAGACTACACTTTGTCCTGTAGCAGAATAGTTGAAGCTTAAAAAACTGACCAGTAAGTTAAAGTCAGTTCTTTTTGGGATGGTTGACAAACCTGAGTATTTTTATTTTATGAACGTTTAAGCATGGGCCGGTATGAGATTTTCACGGTATGATAACCTTAGATAAAAACACCACGCTTTCCCGGTATCACGGTATTGCCATTACAGGTCTAACATTTTATTTTTAAATGTCTGGATTAGGGATGTCAATTTTCAATAATTTCCATAATAGGGTTGTGACGGTGAGGACATTTTCCCACCGGTTAATCGACGTGTTGTCACACCGGTTACACCGGTATCACCGTGGTGGGGGGGTCGTTTGAGGTTTCCTCGCTTTCCTTGGGTTTTAAATACCCTGTAAGCGCCATGTGTTTTACTTTGACTTTCATATCAGCGGCAATTCGGCATCAAGCAGTTATTTGTTTTTAGTTATTTTTAGTTTTCCCTCTTTCCCTTACTTCCCTTTGCTTAAATAGCTTAAAAAGCACTGTGCACATTTTACATTAACTTTGAAGAAATTCAATTCAAGCAACAACAAAATACAACGTAGAACGTCTGGTGGTGGTTGAGGATAGACCCCCCCCCCCCCCACATGATTTGTAAAGCTCTTTTGTGCACAACAATACACAAAAAAGCTCTATATAAAATGCATCATTTCATTCAACATCGAACTTTTATTAACAAAACGAATAAAATACACATATGCATAATATAAAATTACAAATAACATACACAACGTTAAATATACAAAACTAAAAAACAGTTAAGAACAAGGAACAAACA